>JAMZEH010000006.1:2472500-2695000 GCA_024699665.1 Ostrea denselamellosa | reverse complement strand
ACACCTGACCCCACCTCTGATATGACCAGGGGACCGTGTTTGCCCATCTCTCTGATTTGTATTTTCTATAGGAATTACGAGATTGAATACTGTTAGTTATCTTAGCCTTTTCATTTAACCATCGAGTATGTATCTATGCTGGTGGACACTCTGTCCCCGAAGATACTTGTCGCTCGATATATGTTCTTTTCATGAATATAAATAACACAGATAACATACTGGCTGACACGTCGCCCAGTATAAACTGATTTCACTCTGTGGAGAGTATAAGGTATACAAGTTCTAACAGAATGGTTATCCTTCGGGATATTACACATTCATCATATGTACAGTCGTCAGATAGTCAGCTTTGGTACAGAAATGGAAATTCGGTTTACTCAAATTAAAGATTGTCAGGTATTGTTAAGAAACATTGTTGATGATTCTTATTTAAATCCCATGTGCTCCATATCTAAATGTTCTGTAAAGAATTGTAAAACATGTGATATATTGATCACCAGTAATTCATATATTAGTAATCTCACCGACGTAGTTTCTGTACGAAAACGTTTGATAATCTGACCTGTAAAGCATCTAACGTTGTCTACGCTATGCTGTCTGGAACAGCTAGCTAAACCTCACAATGTAACTAAGTCACAAACACAGCACATAGTTCCTCATTTATTATGTATGCATGAGCGGTCCAATGAGCAGTCTGCCAGGATGAATCATAATTCAAGTATGCTAATGAGTGACTGAATCAGAATGACAGTGAGTCCGAGTGAGCTACTATATGAGCTACGACTACGAGTGAGCTAAGGCAATGAGCGAGTCACGTGAGCCAACGAGTGAGTCACCGAGTGAGGTAAATAACTGAAATGAATTAAACTATATCTATAAATAAACTATCAAACCTAAGAAGACAATAACAGCATTGCACAGGAGTTGCTCACTTAAACTTTACCGCAATATGAAGTTTAAATTACTATATAGCAAGAGTAAAATAAGTTGCATAAAAAAAACCACATACTATAATTTCTCGTGACTTCAGTTAATAAAGTATCGAGTGAAAATAATTTCAAAACTTAAATATGCTATAAGTAATAACCAAAGCAACTTATAATGCAATAGATTTCATAAAAAACTTACATGGTAATAGGCCACGAATTGATACAAACATCATCACATCCTAACATGTGGAACTCTAATGGCAGACTGCTTACAACTAGCACGAGAAAATGAGGGAGATAACTCCCGCTACAAAAAAGATTTCCACTCAGGGAAGACAACCCACTAAACTTTACAAATAAAGATAACTCTGAGTGACACTGAAGGTAATATGCATATACATGTATATAAAAAAAAAAGACAACGGTCAGCACATACGCTATTGAAAGTAACCTCTGTGGGTTAATTTATGTCGGGGAAACTAAGGAGTCACTCAATAAAAGAATATCGGGCCATACGTTTCAAACTGATAATGGTGGTAGTCAACTTCTCTACAAACATTTTGATTCCCCATACCATTTCCTCTTGTCCATGAGGGTCAGGATTCTAGAAAAAAAATTACCATCATACAAGCAATTCTACTTTAAGTGCCCCTTTCCGAAGACAGCGAGATTAAAACTTTAGCCACCGCTTTCCCATATGGATGCAACGATAATATATCTAATGTCGGAAATTTAACTAGTCCACTAGGAAATAACGTGAAAGTGATGGGAATTTTTCCAAATACACATAGACGCAACCGCAGGCATGGAAATCGTTCATATAAAAGACCTAGTATACACGATGTCACACTTGACTCACTTTTACCTTACGTCAACAGACAATTAGGTCCACATCATATTCGCACAAAACTTTACTCTGTTCCATTGAGAGTTTTGAATACGTTATTTGAAGAAGCCAAAATTAGTCCATATGTGGATTTTTGCACACCAGAATATAGACTGAATTTTATGATTATGGATATTGCCCATCACATGCTCTTAAACCAACGCGGGTTTAGGATGATATTACTTCCGAATCTCACAGTCAGTTCCTTAAACTCAAATTTACTAAGAAAGGAATTGAGGCCGTCAACATAAGCAAGATCCTTCGTCATCAAAACGTTCAGTCTTGTATTCCAGCGTATTTCAAGTTCAAGTCTACACCTTGTATTTTCTACAGATATACTTCTACTATTGCATCCAAACTTTTTAACTACAAACAAACTTTACAGTGCCTATATATAAACCATTTTATATTCAATCCAACTACGTTTTCTTGTTCTTCGTCTTCTTTTAACTATAGTCCAGCTGGACATGTCATCGCTGGTTATGTTGACGTAGTTAAAATTGAAGATCTAAAATCACTTATTTTAAAAGGTCCTAAATTCAGAGGATCTCGGTGTTTCCATTGGTGACAGAACTTCATCTCTGTTATTCTGTCGAAGATTATGCCAGACGATGGGCTAAATCTGAAAACGAAGAACTTGATACCTTGTCACAATCGATAAACAATTATACGAGGGGTATTAAAATCCCGTATCAGACATGTCAAAAAAATGATGCGTACCATCTACCCTCTGTGTTTAGTAAATCAGAAGTGATAAAAGAGTTAGATAGGTTACATGCGGAATATGTTTTGGTTCCAGCTGACAAAGCTGGCAATAACATTGTATTTGTGTGAAAGGCTCATTTTCACAACTGCATTAATTCCCCATTTATTAATTGCACACATACTCCAACTGCCCTATCAAAAGATGAAATTCTTCAAAATCATACTTCAGTTTTAAATACATTTAATATCCCAGTCAATGAAGCGGATGAATATGAATTACCGTACCTATACTGGATCCCAAAACTCCACAAAAACCCTTACAAACACCGATATATTGCTGGATCTAGTAAATGTTCTACCAAGCCCCTATCATTGTTCCTTACGAAAATATTGACTCCTATGAAGGAGAAACTTCAAACGTGCTGTGCCACTACATATGCCAGACGTGGTGTTAATCAAATGTGGATTCTAAAAAATTCTAAAGAACTTTTAGTGAAATTGTAATCACAAAATTTTCTCGAATTCACAATGTATGATTTTACAACTCTTTACACGACCATACCTCATGATAAATTAAAGATTAGACTTTTTGACATCATAGACAGTTGTTACGTGAACAAAAATGGTAAAAGGATATATTGATATTTAGTGATTGGTCATCCCAAAAATTATTTTGTTAAACAACATTCTGCTTCCACGCACAAGTACTCTGAAGTTGATATTCAAAAGATGCTAGAGTTCCTCATTGACAATATTTTCGCAGTCTTAGGTGATCAGGTCTTCCAAGAGCCTGTTGGAATTCCCATGAGCACGAATTGTGCTGCTTAGTTAGATGACCTATTTTTATATTCTTACGAAGCAGAATTCATTCGAAAGCTTCTACATGAGAAGAAAAAAAAACTTTTGCTGTGGCCTTTAATTTGACACTTAGATATATTGAAGACGTTTCATCTATCCACAATAATCATTTTCATTCATATGTCGATTCGACAAACGGTAGCAATTTTGATGCACCAGATGTGCATGTCGATAAATAGTATCTCTTCAGTGATGCTCAAGTGAAAAATGTTGGAAATCCGAAATAAGAACAAAGTTGGAAAAGCTGAAAGAACCAGCCAAATATTGGAAACAAATCTGACTAAGGATCAGAGGTATGCATGAGGGAGATAATAATTTAAGAATTTCTTAATTTTATTACAGCAAATGTTTATCCTTACTTCAAGCAAGTACCGATGTACTAAGCAACTGGGCTGGTCAGGACCCTCAGGGACTATCGTTCCACCTGCAGACCCAGTGGTCATAATTGTAAAGCATAAACGGTACTAATTTAGATGCAGCAGGTCCGCATTTTAACAAATAATGTTTCTTCTGTAATGCTCAAGTCAAAAATATATACAAAGACAATTTTTGTACCCCACTCTTAATTTTATTTTATTCACATACATAACGAACAGTCCATGAAACATGAAACAAACAACTAAGAAATTAATTCTTAAATTCATATAGGTTGTCACAATCAATTTAATGGGTAAGCATAACACACAAGCTTGATAATGAATTATTTTGAGTGGGTACCCATTTTTAGCATTTTTATTTATCTGGTCCAACAGATTACTTTGTTGTATATTCATAAAAGAGGAGTAATCTGTAGTCAGAATCAGTGTGTCAAGAACGGCCTAACAATTGGTATGAAACACGTCAGACTGCATTTGACCTAATGGAATGTTGTACTGTCAAAGTAGATCGTCATAACGACCATAGAATTTGCAAATTGCTGACTGTAGACGAGACTGTACAACCTTTGTAACATTAATTTCTTTGTCAGTAGCCTGCCTCGATTTCCGAAATATTGTGTAGCGAATCATTTGAGATATATAAACACCATATGCAGGTGATCATCTTGGAAAATGAAACGGTGGTCATAATGATGTGCAAACGGTACAACATGGGGTGCCAAGATGTTGTCCCAATAGTACTGCCCTGTGACACGTGCAAGTTTGTTTTGTCGGCAGTAGTGATGCCTCCCCACACCATTACAGATCTACCCCATACCGATCATTTCTAATGACGTTAACGTCATGGAAACTTTCGCTACATCGGCGCCAAACCCCCCTGCGTCTGTCCAGGACGTCCACAGTGAACCTCGACTCATATGAGAATATTACGTGATTCATTGGCGTCGGGCCCTAATGTGACGATCCCTCAAACAGGGAATGACACGAGGACGTCGGGCGTGCAAGTGAAATTTGTGCAGTCGATTCCTGATGGTCTGGTCACTCACTGCCAAGCCAGTACCCCTTTGAAGTTGAGACATTATCCGATTGCTGTTACCAGACGATTTAGCAAGGTTACAGTGAGGTTGAATTTTTCCTGAACCTGAGTTGTTGGCCTTGGTCGACCGGATCGTGGTCTATCCTGAACAGACCCTGTAGCACGATGTCCGGAACATCATCTGCTGATAACACACTGGGAAACATTCATTGCCCTTGCCAAAGCGACCTGTCTTGTGCCAACCTGTAGCATGCCAAGGACACTTAACGTATCATCCTGTGTTAGACGGCTCATGGTTTCTATTTAATTAATGACTTCAACAACTGATAATCCGATGCTTTCTCTTCAAAATCTTTTCTTCAGAATGTCTATAAACTTCCAATTCAGAGGCATGCAAAGTTGTGGCAAAATACCCTTGATCATCAGTAGCATCCCGTGCAGGTCTTTGAGAGTGTGATTGATGTATTTGGGTGATGAATTTCTTTGGAAATGCTTCCTCGTTGAGGAACTATACAGCATGGATTTGTATCCCATTGTATATTTGAACATTTTGATCAGAAAATACAGTTTCCCTTACTTGTTTTTGAATAGTATATTTTGCTAACAAGGCCGCAAATGATATGCAAAATAGAATTAAATTGATTTAGAGTTTTGTTATTCTACTAACTTGAGTTTAATTTTAAGTTTTGTTACTCTGCCTAGTAGAGTTTTATCCGAGCAATGTTTACAGGAATGGATCTTACAAAGCATTGAAAAGTTGGCTTGGATTTTCTTGTCCAGGTAGGGTAGTCATTAAATCACTTAAACGAGTTCCATCCCTGTGATTGGAAGTGGTTGTATGTGAGAGGGTATAGTGGTCGCCCACTCGGACACCTGGGTTTCCTCTGGGTACTCCAGTCTCCGCCCACAAAGTTATCCCCAACATCCGCTTAAGTTGGTAAATATCTAGTATATAGATAATGTTTATTGTTGCTATTTCCGACTTTAAAAACTAAGATCATTTATTTATATCTATCTCTACCAAAACAGAATACATATGCGATAGCTGTGCTTCAAAAATAGTATAATCATACAATCAGATACATTGATTGATTGTATGACGTCCCGTCTCCTGTTCTTCGCTTCTTCATAACCATTTTGTCGCAGTTTCCCTGGGTCTCTGTCCTGTTTTGGAAAAGTGCATGGACAGATGTGATAAAGTTAAACAAAGCATCAGTCCACATCCTTTTTCTGATAGCTAATAAGAGGCATTAAACACCCCAGTGCAATGTCATCTACAAGCAGTGTACGTGCTGATTGGCTTGTTTGTCGATGAAAGCTAAGCTTTTTATAAAATAGGAAACGGCTGTTTTCAAAGATTTTCAGTCGAGGTCGCATATGACCTCACACATAATGGCGAGAAAAGTATCGAAAGTAAATATGGATATAGCATGATTAGAAATCCGTCAATTTTAAACTCGAAAACTATGCAAGGTATTTCTTATAATGTATTAATTCTATGTAAAATGTTTGTGGTTTTTATTTTTAGCAAGAACATAAATTATATACTATACTTACATGACAAATCATAGGGAGAAAACATATTACTGACGCAGGTCATATGGCCCCTGCAAAATCAAGTTTCCTCAAACTAAAGAAACAAAATCGTATCTAAATATTATGTTCATGCATCCAAGTTTCGTTCTTCTGATTGCCTGCCTAATGATTAAACCTTGAGTAAAGCTTGGTGGTGACTTTCTTTTATTACCATGTAGAAAAACAATATAATCATACAATCAGATAAATTGATTGATTGTTTACGTCCCGTTGAGAATGTTTCATTCATATTGAAACGCAGCCAGTTGTAGATGAAATAGATCTATGTTCAACGCCCAGGGCACCGTTTCACAAAAGCATCGTAAATTAGGTACTACGTAACGAGTTATGACGTAGTTAAGTACTACGTACGCACTAAGTTACCACCGTTTCACGAAGAATGCGTACAACCGACGTAAATATTCAGATATTTACGTACCACGTAACTTTACCGGAAGTTACATATACTTGCAAATAACTGCCTTCTCTCGTGATCTTAAATTCTTTACACGCACCAAAAGTCGGTATGGAATGTAGAAACCAATGTCGTCCGTTTTTTTTTTCCTTTCAAAATCCCTTATATAGAATAAATAACTTTTGCTTTCCTTAAAAAAGTTGAGCATGTATTACGTTGGTCACTTTTTTAAATTGAAGGCTAGTGACTTTTATTTCATCTCATTTAATTTTTTCCTTAATGATTTTCAAATGTGAATGTGGTGAATCAGGTTATATCCATTTTTCAGCAAGAAGAATGCATCTTTGAGTTATACTTATGATTCCGAAATACATACACGTGTATATGTGCATATATAGGGGTGTAATATGAAATAGGCCTACCCATATTACCTTTGTTATCCAAATACCACAAATCTCATAAAAATCATCAGAAAAGCAGGTCTTTTTAAATTGTTAATATTACCGGATTGTTTTTCCAAAATAAATGGTGATGACTTAACAATACTCACGAAAAAAAGTTGATAAACAGAAAAAATATCCCCCAAACCTAACAGGTTTTTTGTCTAGAGACCGACGGTGTAGATGGTGAATTTAAAGGGCCATCACTGCCATTAAAGGATCTATTAATGACTGACTATTAGTTTTCAAGGGAAAAAAACCCACGTATAATGGTTCAAAATAGTTCTATAAAATAGTTCTATTAATTTATTTTTAGACCTCGGTGTGAATTTCTTCACATTGGAATTAAAAGAGAGAGAGAGAGAGAGAGAGAGAGAGAGAGATTATATATTGTTTAATGTCCCCTGTGAATTTTCGAGGAAAAACAAAACACGTATAATGGTTCAAAATACTTGTATAAAAGCGTTCTAAATAGTTATATAAATTTATTTTTAGACCTAAAGGAGAAAACACACAACGGATTACGTACTTTATAGGGAAGAAAGGGGGTGCACAAATGGACATACATTAATTAGTTTAAATTAATTTCTTTATGATACATGTGTATGATAAGAATGATGGTATCGTATAATATACGATCATATTAGAATGAAACCTCAATATTCTATAAACAACACAATGAGGGTTTGAATATCCCCAGAGTGTCTCCGATTACAATGTCAAAATGGACTAATCCATCATGCATCTTCTGCTTTGACTACGGATAATCCCGTTTACCTAATTTCGATTAAGGGCTCACAGCGGGTGTGACCGGTCAGCAAAGGATGCTTACTCGTCCATGGCACTTGATCCTACCTTCCCTTTGTCAGATATGATTACACATAACCAATCGATATTACTATCAAAATTGATCCCGAAATTCCATATACTTCCCAAGAAGAAATGAATTCAGAAAAATGCGTATTATTGTTTTGTTTGACGTCGTTTTATCTGGGCCCTGGCACTGTACGACTAAACAGAATGTTTGTACATTCTAACAAGAATGTGCAACATTAGATATCATTTTTAAGTTGAATTTCTTATTTCAATTCATAAATTTCTTCTGCCCCTAGTGCAAGGCTTCCGAAAATAATTCGATACCTTTATCTTGTAACTTTTGAAATAGATATTTTTTTTTACAATGTAAGTAATATACTATATGTAATAAATTTATGTCTTGTTACATTGATACTACATTGCGAAAAACAACCAACGGATTTATGACTGAAAATTTGTGACTCTAAGTTGCTCACGAATCTAGCAGATATTTCTTGTATGAAGCTGATAGAACGGAAATATTCTTCAAATTAGTTGAGTTTTATTACGGATATTTATTACAGGACACTGCGTGGAGTACAACTTTCGTGGAAGAAGAATTCAAGAAAACTACGACACAAACTGCACATCGTTTGCTGCTCCGTGTCCAATATACTACAATTCAAACCAAGTGTACAAATGTAAGCATAAATGTTACCTTCATTTTCTAACATTGATTGCAAAATAGAGATGGTTTCAACAAGCAGAGTGATATATTTTAGAGTGGGATTGTATGCTGTGTAAAACTTCATCTTGAAATTATTTATCAAGCTATATCCAATATTTACGTTTCTAGAACAAAACTTGAAATACATGTATTTTTCAAATATTGCTATCGTAGCCGTACTAACTTTTGTAAATATTTTTTCGTCATATTTTTGTAGATCAAGAATGTTATGACGTTTTCAAAAGAAAGTCCGAAATTGGTTACTTAAGTCAGATAAACCATCATCCATCGATATTCAACTTGTTGGAAGATAGCAAAAGGTTAGATGTGTATCGAACTTGTATATATCTTGGGGATTTATGATTACGATTTACACATTGTTTACTTCGCCATTCGATATCTGCAGGAGCAGTTTTTTTTTCAAGATATTTCTATCATTAAATTCAGTATTTTCAGCTTTTGAAAAAAGCATGAATTTCGCAATTGAATTATTATTATCGTTATAATGATATAGTTTGCCAATCCAACCTGTAATTGGGTCAAATGCTGTCTGACGTGTTCCATACCAATTTTTAGGTCGTTCTTTACATACTGATTTTGACTACGGGTTAATTTGTTTACCTGATCAAGATAAAAGGCTAACGGCGGATGTGATCGGTCGACAAGGAATGCTTATTCCCCCTGGGAACCTGATTCTACCTGGTATATCCAGGGGTTCGTGTTTGCCATAGTCTACTTTCTATTTTTTATAGCAGTTATGCGATTGATCACGCTTCGTTATCTTAACCTTTTGATTACAAACACTATATAAAATTGCTTTGTTAAACACCTCTCAACATTCTGTTGCAATTCCCATGGTCACAGAATCTTTCAAACGAGATGGAGAAATCTCATCCTGTGGCCTTCAATTCGACATTGAGATAAATCAAAAACCTTTAATAGGAATTATGAGGCTGATCACTGTTTAATATCGTCACCTTTAAGTTCACTTGAGCCGAAGCATCAAATGAGCTTTTTTTTGTCCGTTGTCTGTCGGAGGCATCATCTCTTGCGGTGGTGACATTGGCGATATGTTAAGTTTCACTATTTCATCTTTTCCAAAACCATTGCGGTATTTTAAAAATTGATTCAGAGTATCATTGGGTAAAGGAGACTCAATTTTCTCAACTGAAGGTTAAACTCTCCTTCCAAGAGGATCTAATAACGAATAGGCAATAATAAGATCGGGTCATTTAAAGATCTGATGAAGAACCACTGGGCCAGAAGACATGAGACATATGTGGAAGTGTTTGGATATTATTATAATTTAAGTTTGTCTAAATCATGTACCCCAGGGGTAAGGTAGAGGTACAATAAAGGGACATTTTTACATTGGATATCAGGGGGGATCTTAAATATCTTTTAACTAAGAACTATGATATATCAAAACAATGGGAAATTCTTTTTTTTATCACACTCTCCTCCTTTATTTTATTTTTATCATTTTTTATCTGTTCGACCTTCAGAGCCGCACAGCTACGACGTATCAATACATGTCAACACTATTACACCTAAATAAAAAGTACCATTTACGCAAAAAGACCATTGTTTAGAAGATTTTTTTATATTGTTTAATGAATTCAAATAAATTGAAGCATGGATTTTCAGATTCTTTTTTTTTTTTTCATTTCTTCACTGTCTTGCGTACAGGCGGTCCTTTTCGGATGACGAATTGGAATCATTTTGGATGTTTATGACAAATTTTCAACCCAAACTGTTACCATTAATGTAACTATTCGCAAGGTTTTTGACTCTTCCTGTCATATTTATTTGTTGTACTTGTGGTTCCACGGTTATTTCAAGTGCTTCGAAAAGCATTATTTTGAATGAATTCGAGTTGAATAGTGAATCCAGAGAATTGTTGTGGAGCTGTTATATTAAAAAGAATTGTGGTATATTTTTTTATGTTGGAATCCATTCAAACTGCTGTAGTTGATGATTGACTGGATATTTTTGTGACCAGTGCATTGTTTGTTTGGCAGGTGTGTTAATTTCACCTAATGTTTTAACTAAATGTTTACGACCACTGTGATTTGTACCCCCCCCCACCCCCCCCAAAAAAATATCCCGATACACAACTCCCCATTCCGCAGTCGACCTTTACAACAGTATTGTTGGGAAGGTCGCTCGCTGGCATTTTTAAACAAAGTAGCTTAAGTAAAATCTACGTAGATATGTGATGCCATCACATGCGACGTATGAGTAACATGCAAATTATGTGTCATATTCACTGGATAAAGGAGTAAACATGTGAACAGTTTTGGTACTGCATAATCAGATCATGTCAATCGTGTCGAGTTGGTTAGATGAGGCCGTAACAAGGGTTCAGAGGCATTCAAGAGAGCAGGACGATGATTAGTCATATCAAAATGTATAAATACCACTAGCTATGGTTATCTATATTATTATGAAATGATTTCAGTTGAATACAGATTCATATTCGATCAACGCACAAGTTCTGTGGCTAAGTTTGGATAACACATTATATTTCTATGCAAACATTCAAAAGTTGTTTGACTCAAGATTTTTTTTTTTAATTATGTACCCTGCGTTTAAGAGTGGGATTAGAATTGTTGATCAACCTTTACATCGTACGTGAATAAAAAACAATTTTTAAAATCTGGAGAACATATTAGGGATAATGGTATAGATTCTTCCATATTCTGCAGAGTTAAGTTATTGTCCTGTGGAGCTTGGGTGGTTTACTAATATGGGTTCACACGTCTGCGTTGGAATTATAAATTTCTTTAAAACATTTTTTAAAAAGGAACTTATGAAGAACAGCAGTTCCACTGTGGCAGGTGAATATTGTGCCTTATGGGCCTCTTGTTTTCTTTGTAAACAAAATTATGAAAATGTGCGTAATATTATCTTTGATGATTTTAGCCAAAATATTACACATTTAAAGACGAAGACTAAAACGAAAATCCAAGGAATACAACGAATTACAAAAAAACTGGATACCTACATACCAGCAATAATTGTCGTTGGACTGGTATCTTGCATACTTCTGATATACATTTCCACCCAGAGGAGAAGCATCTTCCAGCTCGTCCAGGTATTCAAATAATTTTATTTTGGGTAGACATGGAGTTCACAGGACAAATACCTTTAGCAAAAATCTACAAATAAAATAAACTAAAAAACAACAAGTGTTATACGTTGTAACATTAATAATAGATAACAAATAAATAATTCCTGTATTACGACGAAATCATCCGTAGTTACGCTATGGAAGACAACCCGCATATCAAAACGAACTATCCAGGCAAATTTATCTTTCTTGATAACCTACATATTTGGACTGCATATAAATGTGGTTGTAAAATTTGGCGGCATGATATCGAACTGCAAAAATAAGCCAAAAATATCAGTCCGCGAAAAAGAAAGCTAGGCAGTAGTTTTCACCGAATTCAGTCATAGGAAATGTTTTGAAGTCTTGTTGGTGTGTATTAAATTAAATTTTAAGAATACCACCTGTCTTCATTTCATGACAACATTTTTTGGCTACTTATGGATGTACTATGCATATTTAGATGATTACATTACACAGTTATTTGAAGACTAAACATAGATAAACACAACATTGCTAAATATTTGCAGCAGGTCATCAACATTCTGTAACAGTAGGCTGAAAGTTTATTTTTAAAACATTCCAAGCATGATTTAAAATTTCCATTGATTCCAGAGAAGCAATAAAAGATCCAATCCACCAGAATCAGAGAAAATATATCTCATCGAAACAGGAAGTTGACAGTTCAAAGTCACACCGAAATTTTGATTTGTTGTGGAAACGGAAGAACATTCAAAATTGTTGGTTGTTGATATAATTAATACAGTCGTATTTATCATTTGTAAACAATATCAGTATACAATAATATTTTTCCACGATAATGATTACCATACAATATTACAATGTAATAATGGAATATTCTTAAATAAATTTGACGAGTTTACGTTTGTGATTAAGTTGAGTGAAATCTAATTGCAGTATAGAAATGGTTCATATGTCTGATCAGTCACCTTTACTCTCCTATCACGCCGCCTATGACATAATAGGTCATTTGCGAAAGTTATTGTTAACACATTTTTATACCATGTTCTCTAATATTATATTCTTTTAGTTTACCGATGAGAGTTCTGATAAAAGTCGATATTCTATGAGTATCGCTGCGATTCCAGAAATCAATTTTTACATTCAAACGGGACTTAAAAACGTATCTTTTTAAATTAGCATACAGTGTTTAATCATTTTACCTAGACGTATATCAATTTTATTTCATGTATTTTTAACCTTCAGTCATCTTGGTGTCCTTCTGAATCTTTTGTTGTTAATATTACTTTCATTTGTATTCTAGTGTCTGTAAAATTGTGTAATTTGAATTGAAGTGTTTTAATCCTTACCATGTTTACTGTATCACAGGCTTTTTGTTAATGTGGTCATGTGATATAATTTTTATCATGTTCAGCGCCTTAGGGTAAATTTATTTTTATATAGGGCGCTATATAAATGCATATATTATTATTATTATTATTATCGAATCGGTAGTAGAAACAAGTAAAAAATCACGACGAATATTGGTTAAATATTCCCTTTCTAATCGGTTTATAATACTCAAATTCTTTACCTTTTATTTCAATTTTAAACCTTTAAAAATCCTATATATTTTGTTTGTTTTGATTTATATAATCTTATCATATTCGTTTGAATCTACCGACCGGAAGTGAAGTTTTCGACATATCTCAAGAAAAGCAGCAAGTACCTTGTAAATAGGAATTCTCATAGATAGGCCTAATTGTAGATTTTTTATGTGAGACGATCCGGAAAAAGATATTCCGATCATGTAAAATAGAAATTTAGTGTATAACCGATAAGTGTCGTTGGTCTCACTAAAGGGTTTATAAAGAGGTGAAATCAAGAGTAGTATTACAGTTGGGTATATTAGTACAGTGAGAAGATCGGCGACAGTAATAAAAATGTAATTTAAATTGTTTATTTCTTTTCATTAAAAGTCAGAAGTGACTTAACAAGTCTTTCCTGATTTAATTATTTGGAATAATCAATACCAGAGTTGAAAGAGCTGGGACTCAACGTGAGTCAAAGTGAGCCAAGCCATCAGAGCCGAGAGCCGGATTAAGCTAAATGCCGCATTTGCGCCTGGAGCCAACAGAGCCACTAGAGTAGTTAATTGCCGGGAATTATACATACTTGACTGTAAAAATTGTAAATACGTCACTCGAATCAAATACTTTGGAAATAGGGATAAAATTTGCTGAGATAGAATTAAGAAATTTATTTCAAAAATGAGGATCATTTCCCTCATACATAGCTCTGATCCTTAACCGGAATTGACTCTAGTATTTTGGTTTTTAGGAGTTTTTTTTTTTTGTTCTTTCAGCTCTTCCATGTTTGTTCTTATTTTCAACGTTTTTAACTTAAGCTTCACTGAAGACATTATTTGTGGAAATCCGCATCTGATACATCAATATTGGTACCATATATGTTTTGTATTACAACCACTGGGTCGGTGCCTCTGCTGGTGGAGTGTTAGTTCCCGATGGTTTTCACACTCACAGTTGCTAAGTACTTCGGTACTAGCATGAAATACGGCTAAAAATTTGCAGAGATAAAATAAAAAAAATTAATTTCAAAATTGAGGATTATCTCCCTCAGGGGGCAACCGTGGCCGAGTGGTTAGAACATTGCGCTCAAAATCACAAGGCCTCTCATCTCTAGTCGGCGCGGGTTCGAATATCGCTTGCGCCGATATACGTGAGAAAGTTTCCCAGTTTACTTTCGGAAGGTCGGTGGTCTCTTCTTGTTTACATTGCATCTGGGTTGTCTCCTCCACAAATAAAAAAACTGGACGCCACCAGATAACTGAAAAATTGTCGAGTGTAGCGGAAAACAAAAAATAATCAATCAATCAAGTATCTCCCTCATACATAACCCTGATCCTTAACCAGATTTGACTACAACATATTGCTTTTCTTAGTTCTTTAAGCTCTTCCAAGTTTGTTCTTATTTCGCATTTCCAACATTTTTTACTTGAGCACCACTGACGAGACATTATTTGCCGAAATGCGCATCTTGTGCATCAAAACTGTTACCGTTTATGTTTGATATTGTAAAAATTGTAAATACGTTACTCGGATTATTTATATATATGTATTGAACTGCCTGAATCCTTAGCAAGTTATCTGGGTGATCTCAACCGCCAAATTTCAAGGATTAAGAGGAATACACGCTATGAATGTACACATACTTGTAGCAACGATTTTTTAAAGTGGGAGAGTAGCCGGAGGCGAAGATGTCTAAAATTCATCGCATGTCATGAAATAAATAATATGGCTTGTAATGTCATATTTAGGTGTTAAAATAAATGTATGATATAATAATTACTTGATAAATACTTGCATGCGTGATCCGGTAAAACACAGAATATTTTACATAGGTCTCTGTATAGTGGTATTTGTTACCTTTACGTATATACCATTGGATCAAGTCTTTAAGAATTATTTAAAGTTAAAACGATGATAAATCTGAACTTGATAAACGAAGTATTATCGAATATCTTGTGAAATAGAAAATACAAATTCTCGATGTATGTTCTCGTGTTTATTTTGACACGATTCATTTTGCAGATCAGTTTATGTGTTGGAAGATACACATTTCAATGACGTGCTGGAAAAATTGTACACTTCCTGTCTACCCGTGCGCCCGAATCTTGATTATTACACGAGGTTGACGAGCTATCGTCCTGACAAAGCGAAATGCGCAATTCATACCCTCTACAAGTAGGATTTGTTAAGACATTAGTATATTGATGGGCTAGTGTCTTTTTCTTCTACATATATTTCTTTATATTGAATATGGATTGTTTTAAAAAAAATAAAATAATAAATGCATAGATCAAAAATATTTGATGGGTGAATGATTTCATTTGTAAAAAAAGAGATATATTGCTAAGTAAATTCAAGTTCTCGTTTGAATTTTCTCGTGTTTGATAGCACACATTCATGTTGCATATCGTTTTATTCGTAGCAAGATGTACGTTTCACTGATAATTGTAATTCAATAAAACGTTAGATTTTTCATCATTGGTTTTATTTATCTCGTTACGTACACTGTAAGTAGTGTGGTTTTATAGATGTATAATACTTCCTGTCTTCCCAAGAGTCCGAGTTTTCAAATACATGCACGGATTTTGCGAGGAATTGTCTCTTCAAAACGAGATAGCTTCTCTGCAAATACTACCCTGAAACTTCGTTAGATTCGAGACACTCCCACCCCTCATAAACTTTACTCATTTATGTTACACATTCTTTTATTCATATCCATGGCAAATACATGTCTTCCTATTTTCTTATATATATATATATATATATATATATATATATATATATCAACTAACAATTCAACTTTATGACAATATTCCATCTTCAACTGCATATGGTGTTTATAGTTCCCAATTGATTCGATACGCAAGAGCTTGTTCTGCATATGATCAGTTTTAAATTCGAGGCGGGCTACTGTCATATACGTTGATGTTATAGTGGCTTATGCAGTCCAGTTTAAAGTAAGCATTTCGCAAATTTTATAGTCTTTATGACAATTTAAATGGCAGTACATCTTTCCAATAGGTCAAATTCTGCCTGATGTGTTTCACACCAATTGTTAGGTCGTTCCTGGCACTCTGATTCTGACTACGGATTGCTTCGTTTAACAGATCTGGGTGTGGGGTTCACGGTGGGTGAGATAGGCCGACAAGGAATGCTTACACCTCGTAGGAAACTGATTCCACCTTTGGTATGTCCAAGGATCCGTGTTTGCCCTTCTCTTTGATTTGTATCTTCTATAGGAATTACGAGATTGAATACTGATAGCTATCTTAACCTTTTCTTTTAAAGCACAATTCTCAGCAATGTAATATTTAATGTAATTATATTGAGTGAATATTAACATAAACTTTACAGACCCCGTGGGGATCCGGGTTGTTAGAATAGATCCTCAGTACCCCTTGCTTGTCGTAAGAGGCGACTAAATGGGGCGGTCCTTCGGATGAGACCAAAAAAAAAACAAAAAAACAACCCCAGTCCCCGTGTCACAGCAGGTGTGGCGCGTAAGAGATTCCTCCCTGCTCAAAGGCCATAAGCGCCGAGCATAGGCGTAAATTTGCAGCCCTTCACCGGCAATGGTGACGTCTTCATATGAGTGAAAGATTCTCGAGCAGGACGTTAAACAATATTTAATCAATCAATCAACATAAACTTTACAGCATGTTTGTACTTCTATAAAGTATACATATACAATTTATTAGTATTGAATTCTGACAAATATCAAACTAAATATAAATGTGCTAGTATAAAGTTTTTGTCTAGATCACAACTGTCAACCAATAATATCATGCTATAACATCTGCGCAATAAAATATACGAAAGTTAAATAATCAGAGCAATATCTAATACAAATGTATTACACTAGTCTAAAATAAATTGCATAACGAAGAAAACGTAATTCTCCAAAATTCAAGACCTGAATGCATATATACATTCAAAGCAACAAAACAAAGTACAAAATGAATCGGAAATAATGTACATTCTTTATACTCTTGACAGGGATCTGCAATAACAGTGTCTTTACCTTTAACATGCTAAATGTCAATATCATATTCCTGTAACATTAAACTAAACTTTGTGAGTTTCTGATTAGTATTCGACATTTTATACAAAACAGTGCGGAGGTTGTGATCCTTGAAAGCAAGAATTGGATACACAGTAACATTGACATCTACATATTGTGTAAATCTAACAACATTTTGTAAATTTCTTTGCGAAAATGAAACAACTTTATCTATATTGTCACTATGTGCTTTCAACAATGCAGCCCCGTCTCCAACATCACTAGCATCAACGGTAAGCTTGACGTCCTTAGAAAATCCGGCAATGAATGAACTGGACTACTCATAAGGGCAAATTCAAGTCTGCAAAAATGATTCGTCATATTCCTCGCTCATTTCAATTTAACCCTCTTTTCCATTAGGTTCGTTCAAATTTAAGCCTTTTTTCCCCATTACGATGATAGGAGTACCAGCTATATAGGACACGTTTAGTTTTTTTTCTGTAAATACCAGGCATACCTAAACATCTCATATATTCTTTCTTTGTAGAAGGAATTAGGAACTTTGAGGTATCTTCCACTTTGTCATGATAGGTGTTGCATACTGACGTAAATACTCTGAAGTACTGACAAAAGTAAGTTTTTGCAAGGTTCCCAGTTAGTTACTACTTAACTTCAATCAGAATGTCAAAGTTCCCAAACATTATGCAAAGATCTTCGTCCTAAGTATAGTTATATATGATGACATCATCAATGTAGGTTAATATTCTTAGAGGAAGAAAGTAATGAATCGTCCTGTGTAAAGCAGTTAGGATATACTTGTTTTACATTACTTTGCACCGGAACTCGCTATCGGGAGTCACAAATACAGAAATTTCTTTAGCTCTTCCAATTAATGGCACTTGTCAGTGACCCGCAACAGGTCAAATTTAATGACATTTGTTTTATTTCCGATTTTGTCAATACAGTCATCGATTCTGAGAATCGAATAGTAGTCTGATTTTGAGACAGAATTCACTTTTCTGAAATCAGTACGCAATCAGCAGATATCGTCAGGTTTCAGTAGGAGAATACAAGATGAACGCCAATCACTAATAAACCCAATCAATAATATCACTGTTAGTGTTATTGGTAGCATGTTTACGTATTCATTTGTACTTGTTTTTTTTGTATTAGTATAAAGATGATGAAATGTTCGTCATTCAGCTGAAGCAAGTTGCACTCTGACGGTTTGACATGGTTTGACATACAATGCAATGATAACAGTAAACAAAAGTACAGCAACCACACCCAGAGCGACGATACACACCTTCAGAATGTTCTTTCTATATCTACTGCCTCGGGAACCCTTACTTGTTGTGTTGATGTTTGATATCGTTTCATTTTTAACAGTAGGGTCCAGTTTATTGTGTCGACCACTCATCTCATCTATTGTTTCATTTCTACCTATAAGTAAAATTATGATCAATTGAAAATAAGGAATAGGCTAGTCATCAATCTCATAGATACATAATTAATACAATATTGAGAGAAGGGCAAGCACGTACCACTGGACACACCAGAGATCGGATCAAGTCTCTAAGAGGAGTAACCCTGACACACCCGAAAAACAAGTTGATGTTATGGGGATTTCAACAGTTTTGTTTAAAGCAAATAGAAGTTAACGGTAAACTAACAACTCAACTTTATGACAAACGGGATGCTTTCTGCTTCTTCATCGTCAGCTTCCCTTATTTATGTGGCAATATTTCATTATCATTTACATATTATGTTTACATTTCGTTGTTATAATGATCCAGTTTGCCAGTACAACCTTCCACTTGGTTAAATGCAGTCTGTTGTGTTTCATTTCAATTGTTAGGCCGTTCTTGGCGCACTGGTTTGCTCCGTTTACCTGATCGGGATGTAGGGCTCACGGCGGTTGTGAACGGCCGACAGGGGATACTTTCTCCTCCTGGGCACCTGATCAAACCTCCAGTTTATCCATATCGCGTTTGCCCATATCTCTGATTTGCATTTTCTGTGGGAATTGCGAGATTGAATACTGCTCCATATCTTAGCATTTTCATTCCTCAACTGATTCGATACAAAAGAGATGATTCTGCATATGATCAGTTTTTAAATCGAGGTGAGCTACTGACAAACAAATTATGTTACAGGGGTTTGTACATACTCGGTTAACGTCAGTTTCTACGCTCGTTATAACGATTTATTTTGCCACTAAAACTTTCCATTAAATTAAATCCTGTCTGACGTGTTTCATACCAACTGTTAGATCGTTCTTGGCACACTGATTGTTACGGCGGATTATTCCGTTTAGTTGATCAAACTACCGGTCGATATGGGATGCGTACTCCTTCTCGGCACCTGATCCTGGTATGTTCAGAGGTCCGTTTTGTCCATCTGTCGGATTTGTATTTTCTATAGCTATTACGAGATTCATTACTGTTCGTTAGTTTAGCCTATTTGTTACTTCAACAGAGTAAGCATCAACATCTCTATAGAGATTTTTAATTTCCCAACTTCTCCAAATCTCGTGTTATTTCGCGTCACGTGGTAGGTACTTTGTTAAAGATGAACGCTGATTTGAATCACGTGTACTATGAACATATGAATATAAAGAACATTGATTTATTTCATAACTACATCGCTAAAACATTTAAGATTTATTTCATTTCAAATTAAAATAAAGCTGAAGTTTGAAAATCAGCGAGATTGATTTTACATTTTTAGCTGATAGTATATCTTTTAATCATCAAATCATTTCAAGCTTTGTTAAGTTTAATTTCAATTTCTAATAAGAATGATTTAAACGTTATTGAACATTAATTTATTAAACCAAAGAGGGAGCGTCGCATATTTTCAGAGGTAAACAGAAGACGTCTATCTACTGACAAAAAAAAATTGACGTTGCAGGGTTATAACGAATCTCGTTTGAAGTCATCATTTCGCAAATTTTACGGTCGCTATAATGACCTTGTTTGCGATTACAAAGTGTCTCTGGGACATATGTTGAATGATTTGTTTCATACTCTTTGTTAGACTGTCATTTTTCATACTAACTTTGACTACGGATAATCCCGTTTATCTAATTTCGACTAAGGGCTCACGGCGGGTGTGAGCGCTCAGCAGAGGATGCTTACTCCTCCATGACACCTGATCCTACCTTCTCTTTGTCGGAGGTCCGTGTTGCCCTATACTCGAACTTGTAAATGTTTTGGGGATTTTTGATTACGATTTACACATTGTTTACTTCGCCATTCGATACGAAACACATCAGACAGCATTTGACATAATGGTAAGTTGTACTGGCAAACTAGATCGTTATAACGACATATCATTTGACACCCGAGACCATAAAGCAGATAAGCACAATTACGGCCGCCATTGCCCGACATACATTCTATAGACAAGAAAAACAATGATATTTCCATCAATTGTCTCCCAAAGAAATTAAAGTGTCAACTTCTTGTAACAGGAATAATAATTGAAATAAAAAAGGTCCATCGCTCAATTTATTCACCTTGAACCTGTTTTGTTCAGTGTTTTTAAAAGATTTTGTTTTCAATGTTGATTTCCATGAAATATTTTGATCCCATATTGTGGCGCCAACGTAGCCCCGAAGGATCATGATATAACTGAACTTAAATACCTCAATATGACCTTGCTGTTCTGCGAACGATCTTTTGTACACTTGCATTATGTTAAATCTGATCATTCTAACCACAGATTTAATACGTGTAACTTTAATTTAAAACAAATTGAATTCATGCAATTTAGGAACGCTTACAGTTTGATATGATTTAATGTTACTTTTGAAACGAATTTGTTTTAATTGATGTCCTGTAAATTCCCATTTAAAGATTTGTTTTTGTTGGTTTGTTTGTTTATAGCCGCCTGAGCAATTTCTCAGCTATCCGGCGTATTTAAAGATTTAATGAAATGTGAAAAAGTCTACAGATAGACGGACGGACTCCATACAAATTGTGATTAGCAAAGCTCTCCTGAGCTGAAAGCTCTCTCAGCTCACACTAGCTCTTAATTTGAATATTTTTTTGAAAAACGTTTGTTAAATACCCAGGCATTAAATTTAAAAATAAACACATTCTGTGTTCTGTGACCAAAATTATAATTTTTAGTGTGATGAGACCATTTCTCCAAGGCAAGATATTTAATTTCCGTAATATTTTCTTCCTTTACTTTTAATTCTTTGAAAATGCAGGTTTAAAATTATAAATTTAATTTAATATCTCCATTTTTTGGAATTTTAAATCAACGAAATAACTCCATTTCAGTTCTGCGTGAAATTTTGCAAATTCTCTAAAAATGTTCAAAAAGTCTTTTATAATTGATAAACAGACGATTAACTAGCACTGAACGATACACTTAATCATATTTTATTGATTCGTTGTGTAGAATTTAAATCATCTTCCTGGATCCCCCTTCCAAAATCTCTGGATCCGCCTCTGAAATATGATATATCAGTATTCATATTATTGTGTCTTTGAAATGACTTCCAGGTACTTACCTATACTTTAAATAAAACAGATTATTAATTCAATGGTAACACACTGTATGATAAAGCGATAATTATTGCAAAATATGTGCTCTATTGTATTTCAATAAAAAAGAAACAAAAATCTTTAAAGTGGGGACTGGTCACTGTACGCATACATTTATCTCCTTATTAGTTCTTCAAATACCTTAGATTATTACCCTTGACTTATGAGTATACACATATATACAATGCATTCATTTTCTGATCATATATATATATATATATATATATATATATATATATATATATAGAGAGAGAGAGAGAGAGAGAGAGAGAGAGAGAGATAGAGCAGTCGATTATATATATATATATATATATATATATATATGAAAAGCCCAAGATAACTAACAGTATTAAATCTCGTAATTCCTATAGAAAATACAAACACGGACCCCTGCTCATATCAGAGATGGGATCAGGTGCATAGGAGGAGTACCCGTTCCCTGTCGATCGGTCACACCCGACTTGAGGCCTACATCCCTATCAGGTAAACGAAACAATCCCTAATCATAATCAGAGTGCCAAGAACGGCTTAACAATTGGCATGAACACGTCATTTGACGCAATTGAAAGTTGTACTGGCAAACTACCATACTATTTGCGAAATGCTGACTTTAGACGAGACTGTATAAATCCCTGTGACATCAACTTCTTTGTCAGTAGCCTGCCTCGATTTTAAAACTGATCATATGCAAAACAAACTCTTGCGTATCGAATCAGTTGTGAGATGTAAACACCATATGCAGGTGATGATGGAATATATATAAATAAGGGAAGTTGATGATAGAGAAATTGAAATCACCCCGTTTGTCATAAAGTTGAGTTGTTAATTTGCCACCGGCATCTGTTTTTAGTAAAAATATCTAAGTACGAAGCAGAAGTGAAATAATACTCTGTAGTGTCTTTAATTTCAAGGTCACTGGGATATATCGAGTCAATATATGAATGAAAATGATCATTGTTGATAGACAAAATGTCGTCGATATATCTAAATGTCTAATTGAAGGCCACATCAAGAAATATTTTCTTCTCATATAGAAGCTTCTGAATCAATTCTGCTTCAAAAGAAGATAAAAATAGGTCAGCTAACAAAGAAGCAGAATTCGTGGCCATGGAAATCCCAACAGAATTTTACCATTTTTGTTCACGAAGCAACTGTGTATGATGTCAAAAAGTCTAGTCGTTAATTTTCACAGGAAATAGGTATTTTACGTCGTCTGAAAGCTTTTATGTCACCAGCATTTTTATTGAAAATGTATAATTGTATTATATTTCCACATTTCAATTATTTTTGCACAGTTTGGTGCTCTGCCAAAACAAGGTGTTTGTTGACAGACTATTTAAGTTATAGAAAAGGGCAGGTAGAATTATTTTAAATGTGAAAGTAACTCAGACTCCAACTGCTGATATATTTAGAGTTCTTCCATGGATGCTGTTCACGATTATTTTATATATAGAAAGCTTTTTTTTAAATGGAGACAGGCTGCTGAAAAACAAGTTGATGTTACTGTGGTTTCAACAGTATCGTTTAAAGTTAGCATTTCACAAATTCTGTGGTCGCTATAACGATCTAGTTTGCCAGTCTTTCATTTGGGTGAAATGGTGTCTGATGTACTTCATACCATTATTATTCTCAAAGAAGGATGATTTAATTAACATAGGCAATCACTACACAAATCAACCGGTTAAAAAAGCACAGAAAGGAAACAAAGTAAGCCACCTGACGAAATGAAGGAAAGTTTTATTCGATACGCAAAATTTTGTTCTGCATATAATCAGTTTTTAAATCAGGCTACTGACAAACAAGTTAATGTTACAGAGATTTATACAGTTTAGTTTTAAGTGAGAATTTCGCAAAATCTATCGTCGTTATAACGATCTAGTTTGCCTGTACAACATTCCATAACGTCAAATGCTGTCTGACGTGTTTCATGCCAATTGTTAGATCCTCCTTGCCACACTGATTCTGACCTCGGATTGCTTCGTTTACTAGATCAAGAAATAGGGCTCACGGGGTGTGACCGGTCGACAGGGGATCCTTATTCATCCAAGGCACATGATCCCACTCTAGCCGGCAGACTTTAACGGTCAAATGAATGTCATAGACTATACAAAGACCTGTCTTGGAGTCTTATATTCGCATTTAAATATCATTCTGGAGTCTTTTGTTCACAACTTTATGATCCTTCTAAATAAGGATATAATTCCCATTCAGTTAGAATGGAAGGGAGGATGAAGTTGAAAGCATTTGAATCTGACCATATTTCCCTGACCAGGTGCAATGAAATTAAAATTTTGGTAAAGCGCATCATTAGACATAATAGTCATGCATTTCGTTTTTCTCTCATATATGTGGAATCCGTGTTAGAATAGATCCCCTGTACCCGTTGCTTGTCATAAGAGGCGACTAAATGGGGCGGTCTTTCGGATTATACCGCAAAAACTGAGGATTTTTAAAACCTTCCCTTTTTGCGGTCTGTGCTTAACCGTGATACGCTCTGTGAGCTATGATCATAAATTTTACAATTCCTCTTATCTAACAGATATTTCCTCGCCCCTAGGGCCCCAGGAGAGCTGGAGCTATGAAGGCTCAGTTGTTAACACATTTAGTCACTGTTCGAGTTGGTCCCAACCTCATACCAAAACAGATACCAAAGAGATCAAATAATTCACAATTTTGCTAAAGGGCTACCTGCTCATTACTATTATCCATTTAGCTTCAATTTGGTATCAATAACATTAAAGAAGATGTTTTTAAATGTTTTACACATCAATACATTATACCAAGTTTGGGCCCGCCATGGTGTCAGAACCTCTGCCTAGGGGAACATTAAATTTACAAATGTGGTATGAAACTTCCAGCTCTATATTACTATGTATTTAGTTTTTCTTACAAATCTGGAGTTCTAGAGAAACGAGTTTTGAAAATTTGTCCCTTTTGAACAGTTTTGGGCCCGTCTTTAGGGCCCCAGTGGAGCAGGTGTCCTGAATGTTTTTTCACCTTGTCTCAGAGATGTTTCCTACCAAATATAAAAAGAATGGTAGTTATCAAGAAAGAAATAAAAATGTTCATGACGTGAAATGAAATCAATTTATGTTTAAAGGTTTAAACAATGATATATTTGATTAATGAACAATGATGCATACGGGTCAAAGCGGATGTAACATTTTCCGTTGGCAGCTGGAAATTCCTGAAAATTTCTTGTCGAATATTATTTTCACTGAAAGACTTTTCCGATCGAAATACAATCGAACTATCTCGTTTAAAAGTTCGAGTCCGTGGTATATAAGGGACGGTAACAGAAGGTTTAACTTGTTGAAGTAACTACGAGTATGATTGACCTTACCTTTTCGGTTTCCTTTTTGTAAATTTCGTTTGAAAGAGGCGTGGACAGTAATAGCACCAATGCTTTTTTTTAATGATATAAGGGAAAGGAGTTCTTGAATATCTTTACTTAGCATGTTCCAATTTCTGATTGTGGATGAAAAGAAAGAATTTGAATAGGTCGATATCATAGAATACGTTAGAACACTATTTTTTCTTCCGAAAATTGTAAGAGGATGTATTGTGGGGAAAAATTGGCATGTTTTGGTCAAAAAGTGTGGAATTAAATCATGGTAATTTTTCTTCAAAAAATAGTATAAGTCTAATTTATTTGCGTCTAGCTTTTAATAAAATCCAGTATAATTTTTTCAACAGGTTGATTGATTGATTGTTTATTGTTTTTCGCCACACTCAACAATTTTTCAGTTATCTGGTGGCGAATCCTAACGAAATTATCAAGAGAGGACGACAATAAGCGAAACGTCTAAAAAACAAAAAGAGACTCATCGACCACATTGCTCACCTGAGTCACATTGGCCCATATTGAAAGATTTTCCCTATGTATTCGAATGTAAAACTTTGTTCCCTATTGTGACTTCACTATGTAAGAAAGCTGCCATGTATATTTGTACTTTCCTGACACAGTGGTTCTTGATAGCTAGAGTTTGAAAGAATTTTCCCCATATTTTCGCATGTACATATTTGATCCCCTATTGTGGCCTCACCCTAACCACGGGGGCTATAATTTAACCAGATTTGAATCTGCAATATTATATAAAACATACAAGTACTAGTTTTGATGCACTAGATGCACATTTCGACAAATCATATCTCTTCAGTGATGTTCATGTAAAAAATGTTTGAAATCCGAAATAAGAATAAACTTGGATGAGCTGAAAGAACCAAATATTATCAAATACTGGAGCCAAATCGGCTAAGAATCAGAGCTATGCACAAGAGAGATAATCCTTAGAATTGAAAATATTTTTTTTAAATTTTATCACATCATATTTTTATCCGCATTTCATGCCAGTGTCGAATTACTTAGCAGCTGGGTTGGTGAATACCCTCGGAGACTAACAGTCCATCAGCAGAAAGTTTCCATGCAAATTGGAAGTTTTCTAGCCCTCTGCTTCTTGAGAAGAAAATTTTAAATGCCTTCTCCCTTATTCCATTTTTATGATTATCGCCCCTTTGAAGGAGACATGGTCCTTTATTTCAAAAACTTTTCTTTTACACAATTATGATTTTCCAGACAAGATTTTTAAAGATATTTTCCTATAAAATGTAAAATTTTGATCCCTTATTGTGGTCCCTCCCTACTCCCAGGGGTCATGATTTTAACAAATGTAAATTTGCACTATGTCAGAAAGCTTACATGTAAATTTTAACTCCTCAGACCCAGTGGTTCTTGAGAATTTGTATTTAAATGAAAACATCCATTTTTGTATTTTGTGATTATCTCCCATTTGAAGTGGGCATTATCCTTCATTTGAAGAACCTTGAACCTCCTTCATTTAAGAATGAAATTGACCCAGTGCTTCTCGAGAAGATTTTTTGAATTGTGTCTGTATATTTTTCTTATTTCGCTATTACCGCCCCTTGCAACAGGTCATTACCCTTCATTCACACAAACTTCCTTTTACCCAAGAATGTTTTTTGCCAAGATTGGTTGAAAATGACTTGGTTCTGGAGTAGAAGCCATAAATGTGAAAGTTTACAGGCAGACAGAGAACAGGTGATTAGAAAATATCACTTGGGCTAAAAGTAAAAAAAAAAAAAAAAAAAAACCAGAAAAAAACCAAAAACAAAACAACAACAACAAGATTCTGACAATAAGATTTGATTTGATATACAGTTCGATAGCAAATATAACAAGTATTCTGAGTGTATTGCACGCAATACAAAGTCTAAAGGGTAAACTAATAATTCCCTTCGCCAAAGCCAACGTATTTTGAAAGTACGAAGTTACAGAGGTTTGTACAATATTGTCTAAAGTAAGAAATTCGTAAATTTTATAGCCGTTATAACGATCTAGTTTGCCGATACAAACTTCCATTAGGTTAAATGTTTCGCGCTCAAAATCACAAGGCCTCTCACCTCTAGTCGGTGCGGGTTCGAATCTCGCTCTCGCCGATATATGTGAAAAAGTTTGCCAGTTTACTTTCGGAAGGTCGGTGGTCTCTTCCCGGTAACATTGTATCAGGGTTCTCTACTCCACCAATAAAAAACTGGACGCCACCAGATAACTGAAAAATTATTGAGTGTGGCAGAAAACAACAACCAATCAATCAATCATTAAATGCTTTCTGATGTGTTTCATATCCTAGGTCATTCTTGGCACGCTGATTCTGACTACGGATTGCTCCGTTTACCTGATCAGGATGTAGGGTTCACGGCGGGTTTGGGCGTTCGACAGGGGATGCTTATTCCTCCTAGACACCTGATCCCACCTCTAATATGTGCAGGGGTCCGTGTTTACCCATATCTCTGATTTGTATTTGTTATAGGAATTTTGAGATAGAATACCTTTAGTTATCTTCACCTTTACATTGTGAAGCAATTTTTAAAGTCGGTGAAGGTTATCGTTTTGCCACACCCTCCATACTCATAGAGCAAGTCCCATGCGACTTTTTTCTTTTTCCAAAACTTAAAAAGCTCTTATCTGGTCGTCGTTACAGGTTCCGATAGGTCCTTAGTTCAGCCATCAATCAGTGACTCAGAGGTCTACCTAAATCAGCGTACCTCGACGCATTTCAGAAATGGATTCAGAAACTGAAATTATGTATATCAAACCGCTGAGAATACTTTGTAGGGATGTAATGTTCACTTCACTATTTGAGACGCGTGAATTCAATAGATTTTCTTTCCTTCTTATGTACAATGATGTCGCTATTAATACCATGTTCAATTTTAATGCAGTCGATCAAATGAAAAGGTGAAGATAAGCAACAGTGATCAACTGCTATACAGATGTCAAGAGACTGGCAATAACAAGTGACATTTTTCCATGATCTGACATATCTATTGTTTGGTGCAAACTTTATCTCAACATCAATGAAAGCTATCTGTACACCAACCTCTTAGCATCCAGTTATTGTTTTTTGATGGTAAATATGCGCTGCGACATAATTGATTTCTGTGTTACACAAGTGGCATATTAATGAAAAAATGAAAATGACGAACAGTGATCAATCTCATCAATCAAAACATTATTCCTTGATGGGACTTGTATCAATTTATATACACATTGAATTGATATCAAATAGAGAATAAATGGTATCTCAGTATTAACATAACCCAGTTTTGAATTTCATTTATCACCAATAATTGGACACTTTCGTTGATGCTTCTCATTCAATGCAAACAATACTCATCTTATATGGCTGCAAGAATGAGCTAATCTACTAGTACATGTACCAAGATGGGTATGTGAATTCCATGCAGATTTAAATGTAATACTTGGTTTACAGAATGATGTAGATAAAAACATAATTGCAGCTACAGCAAGAAATACAAAATGAAACATGTGATTTACCGTATGGGACATTGACAATAGTCATATTACAATTATCCATTATGCGGCAAACGTACACGTACCCTTTTTCATTGAAGTCAAACAGGTGGCTTTTATGTATATACAAATGTATTGTTAACCTGTAGATTGGTTGATTGATTGATTGATTTGGGCTTTCCCTGTAGATTTAGTGTATAGCATTCCATGGAATAAATGTATGTAAATTTACATCTACATGAAATAAATGATATCAGAAATTATATTAATTAATTTAATGATAGAGATATTTTAGAATTATCAGTGGCGGATTCAGGAATCCAAGTTTAGGATGTAACGTCTTGAGGTATGTCGTCGAGGGGGTGGGGGCATGTGCCTCCTAACTACCCATTTTCCCCTTTTTATTCTGTCATTTTTAATAATATAGATTGTAGGGTTTTGACAAATTCTCCCAACAAAAGTAACAAGAAATCAACAATCTTATCCTTTAGTTCTCCGTCAGTAAAAATGATTACTTCTTTTATCTTTCTTTTTTTTTCCAAACAAGAGACCATGATTTATCTTAACCGACAGTGATTATGTTCACTATAGGTGAAAGAAATTCTATGTATGAAAATTAAATTATGTACATTTTGCATATACGTTTGAAATAATAATATATTCAAATGCCATATTCTTTAAAACCCACTCACAGTTTTTCATATCAAGAAATTATGAATAGGCCTACCTGTCCAAGCCGTATGTCTTGTACGTCTCCAGCTTCAAAGCAACGAGCAGCTCTTTCCATCCCTTTAAAGTTTTGTACATCCCCTCCTCCATCAGCACATGAAGTACGGTATCTAGTTACTTTAAAATTGTATATGGATACAAAGCGTGGACTGAAAAGTTGTTTGTATGACACAGTTCTATAGTTACATTTATCAAATGGGGACAGAATGGTCTTGTTCAATTACACTTGTCGTCTAACTGTGGTAACATCCCTGTATGGTGACAGAACTAGTCGATTATTGGTGTGATATACTGCAATGGCACACCACTTGTGAAGAGGAACTCGATCAATTAATGTATTCTTTTCTTTTTCACATCTACTCCCGTGTCTAGAACATATTCTAGAGCGTCGTTTTGTTTAGCTTCTTTAAATTATCACGCGAAGCCATTTCGTAGTTACTCATGCTTTCCTCTCGGAAGTAGTTATACGCAGTTGCAAAAGTTATTTTGAAAAGGTTTATTCATCAAATGATTTGCCACAGACGCCGCAATTGAGAGTCTTGCGTCTTTTAGTAAGCTCCCCAATACCATTAGAATATTTCAAACTTCAACCCCGACCCCTGAAGCTTACTGCAATCAATGAAAGCGCTTTTTAAATTAGTTATCTAGAGCTTAAACATTTCAAACTGTGTTTTAAAAACCACTAAATCTCTAAATGGTAGTGTAATAATGTACATCATGAACTAAACACGTTTGTAGAGATAACAAATTTAAACACCGTTTTCCAATATGCGGTTTTCTTACAAAGAGTTTTAGCAGTGAGGAGGTCACTGGGCTCTCAAATTGTCCGCCACCCCCCACCCACCCCGGCTACGTTTTATGCCAAATGATTGTTTGCGTGTAAAGGTAAAACATATTTAAAATATATGAAATCCCAGGGTTTTTGAAGTCACAATTCCCCAGACATGACAGGCTATAACGTCAATATTTGGACTACCATATGTGCACTGTCATCATTTAAAACTAAACAGCAAAGTTCAGATGATGAAAATTTATTGAAAACACCATAGTACAATACAGTTTCTTTAATTCATATTAACGAAACATATTTATATGAAGTGAAAGCCTCCTATTCCATGTTTAATATGTTCTGAGCTGTAGCTCCACATATCTTTGTTCATGAATTTGGTCAATATATATCTTTGACAAAATACACGCATATTTTGAAAGAAATCGTATGGGTTTTCAATATTAAGATGTAGTGTTGGTATTTTCCTTAGAATAAGTAATTTTAGATCTTTATTTTTAACTGTATCATTATTACCAGTAACGACATGTTCACCTGGATTATACTCGTAGTTAAATGGAGACGAAGAGGAAAAACACGTTGGAGGATTGAGCATGAGATGGTCTATATCTAGGCATTGAAAGGTTTGTTTGTGGTTAAAAAGTTGGGATGCAATAGTTGAAGTATATCTAGATTTAATGTAGAATATCTGTTATTACATATTTACCCCTTTATCTAGTGGATATCAACATTCCAAATTTATGCATGAAAATCCAAATATAACGAACAGGACCCCATCTCGTAATTTTTATAAAATTACAAATCAGAGAGATGGGCAAAACCTCGGGAATAGAAAACACACTATTTTCTGGATAATAATCATATCCAACCACAAACCATGGGAGATCATATTTATATTTTTGTCGCAAAATTTCCACCCTTAAACGTTTTGAATATTAATAGCATAACCATATCATACAACATTGAAATCCTACATATGGATTTATTGATATTAAGGATGAACAAAAAAAAAAAAAAATAAAAAAGGATGGAATACGGCCATATAGATAATGCAGCAGATGCTGTTGCCATAGAGTTTTGTTCTGATCAGTTATGCTTACTCTTTGTAAAACATCCACGTGTTCGGTCACATGTAGCTCTGTCACACTCACATATCATTTCACACCCCGCACCATAATGTGGATAAGGACATGGTGATGCACAATTGAGGCCGCCATAACCCGCCATACATCCTAAACAATAAGTCAATATGTTTATCCAAAAAGTTACTCAATCAAACAATTTAAGATTTCCGGTACATTTATTTCATTTTTATTCATCTTTGTTTCTCACAGAAGTTGGAACATAATACTTTTGTATACCTAAACAACGTTCCTCAGCATTGCTCCATACATAACCAGCACAACAATTATTTCTTTCACTAAATGAAAAATATTGATTGATTGATTATGTATTGTTTAACGTCGCGCTCGATAATTTTTCACTCATATGGAAACGTCACCATTGCCAGTGAAGGGCTGCAAATTTGGGCCTATGCTCGGCGCTTAGGGTCTTTGAGCAGAGAGGGATCTTTTACGTGCCACAGCTGCTGTGACACGGGGCATTGATTTTTGGGGTCTCATCCGAAGGACCGCACCATTTAGTCGCCTCTTACGACAAGCAAAGGGCACTGAGGATCTATTCTAACAACCCGGATACCCGCGGGGCAAATGAAAAATATGATATAACAACGGCACCAGCACACAAAGAAGGATGTCCCTTTATTTTTCAATGATTTGATAAATTTATCGATATTTATAAAAAGGTTTTATACGATTATGTGTGTATTAATTTCCAGGAAAAAACCTGTGATAAAACGGAATTTATTATCCTTTTCGATTCTATATTTTCTGAATTGCTCTATACGGAAAGAGGATTCACAGCGCTTTCAAACTTACTTTCCATTTCCTTAAATTATCTGAATTTCTACTATGTGCTGACCCCATGAAGTACGTTTATACGATCAAATAATACATAAATAGCTAATACTTTGAAGTTTCATTTATCATTTACTCAGTTCAAATGGATGTTATGACCAAACGATTGTATTTGGATGTCGGACATTTTAATTAGTGATTGCATTAAGATTTTCTTCTGAACTAAATGTGTATTTATTTTTCGATATTTCTTACAGTTGAATATTTCATGTTTGAAAAGGTTAATCAATTGATGCTTTAATAACCATTTAATACATTTCTTCTGGAGAAAATAGTAAGAGTTTAATTTTTTTTATTTCAGTTCTGTACCTGCAAGAAGTAAAGAACACTCACTATTAAACAAAATTCAATGTACTTGAAAACTTTCGTGTTGTGCAGAAACATTCAAAATTTATGTAAATTAGGGTTAGGGCGAAGAACCGATCATCTGTTGAGATTTCTTTCTCACTTAAAATGATACGATATCTTTATATTTAAGTGCAATACTTGGTGGAGGAGAGAACGCTGATACAAATACCCGGGAAGAGACCACCGACCTTCCGAAAATAAATTGGCAAGCTTTTTCACATATATCGGCGCGAGCGAGAATCGAACCCGCGCCGACTATGACGAGAGGTGAGAGGCCTTGTGACTTTGAGCGCGATGCTCTAATCACTCGGCCACGGAAGGTCGATGGTCTCTTCTTGGGTACATTGTATCTAGGTTCTCTCCTCCACCTACAAAAACTGGACGCCACCATATAATTGAAAAATTATTGAGTTGGCGGATACATTTTTGAGTGTGATTAGGATATGATATGAAGTTGGTACGTGATCAAATCTACTATAACACCCTTCAAGCGTTATAGAATTTGATCATTTGACCAAAGTAATTAATTGTCCTTTGTGACGTCATAATAAATTACCACTGTAGCGTTATATTACAACAATTATACAACACTGGAAAATAAACACTGAAAAATCAATGAATACATTTCAGTAAAATCTAGTTACAAATTGACGATGGAGAAAATGAAATCATCTGTTTGACATAAAGTTGAGTTGTTAGTTTGCCGCCAGCATCTATTTTCAATAAAATATCTCAGTACTAAGGAGATGTGGAGGTCTCTGTGGTTTCTTTTATTTCAATCTCACTGGGATATATCGCATTCGAAATATGTATGAAAATGATCAGTGTTAATAAATAAAAGTCGTCGATATATCTAACCGGTCGCGGTAGCTCAGTGGTTAGAGCGTTCGCTTCGTAACCGGTGCTAAGCATAGATCTAAATTTGTCACAATTCACCTACAGTTGGTGACGTCTCAGTATGAGTGAAAAATTCTCGACGGGACGTAAAACAAACAAAAATCAATCAATCAATCGATCGATATGTCTAAATGTCGAATTGAAGGTCACAGCAAAATTTTCTTCTCAGCTTTTGAATGAATTTTGTTTCATAAGAATATAACGACAGGTCAGCTAATAAAAGAGCATAATTCGTGTCTATGGGAAATTCAACGGTTTCGCGGTGACATTAAGGCAGGTTATAAAAATCTTTGCTGAGATAAAATCCGAGAAGCAATGTGACGTCGTAATTGAAATAAGTATACCACTACAAGTGTACATATTTAACTCCAATTTTTTTTTTCATGTAAGCTTTACAACTAAAAAAAATAATAAATCATGCAGATACTAACATGTCAAAAAAAACCCGAAATGTTACACTACTGTTGAGTACTTTGTGTCTAATCAATATGAAGGTAAACTGGTATCATAACTATACATCGAGTGACGAGGACACATATGTAAAGAATTTGTCAATTGTGTTATTATACTATCGACAAAAGTTTTTAAAATATATGTCATGGGATATATTGATTATGCATCAGATTGTTTGCTTGTTTGTTTTACGTCCCGTCGAGAATTTTTCACTCATATTGAGACGTCACCAGCAGTAGGTGAAGTACCACAAACTTAGACCTATGCTTAGCGCTTAGGGCCGTAGCAGTGAGGGTTCTTTAACGTGCCAACGCCTTCCGTGGTACGAGATCTCCGTTTTTAAGGTCATATCCGAAAGACCCGTGATTCTCACTTCCAAATGCCGAGCGTTTGGCAAAGGAGCAATCACTACCTATTTTTGCGTCTAAGGTTTGACGCGGCCACAGCACGAACGGGGCTCGACCTCACGACCTCCCGGTTACGATGCAAACGCGCTAACCACTGAGCTATCGCGAACGGTCAAATATATAGCTTAAACACTGAGAATTTATTGTTGTCGTGAACGTATGTTCCTTCCATTCATTGACAATTTATCTAACGTGGAAATTAATTTAGCATGTCGATCTCATTTTCCTCTGCAACACACTGGAATAAAACTGCAAAAGTAACACACTTCCCTTTGTATAATGATACCTTTCCTTTTCCTGATAGCATCATGTGCGTATGAAATATTTTTTCGTTAAACGATGGAAGCAGAGGGCAAAACGGGAAAGGTTTAGTCACATATTCACGTTTCTAGCTGCATTCCTCTGCGCATTAATTTGCGAACAGATTTTCATTTAAGATACACTCTAAACATTCTTGGTACTGTGTTACTTTTGATGTTTTGTTAGGGACTTTTCCTGTGCTACTTAGATGCCATGAAAGACACGCAAAATCAATTCAAGGGAAGTAATCAGATATCTAAATAAAACTTGTCTGTTTATTAGTAGAATAACGTCAAAGGAGGTAATCGGACCCATTATTACAGATAACGGCCAAAAATGGAACATATCTGATTTACCTCCAAATGTTCATGAGAGTGACCTTAATTCATTGGTTAGTGGAAGACCCTGATTACCAAAGACTACCCTTACCCTAACCCTGATTACCAAAGACTACCCTGACCCTGACCCTGATTACCAAAGACTACCCTTACCCTAACCCTGATTACCAAAGACTACCCTGACCCTGACCCTGATTACCAAAGACTACCCTGACCCTGACCCTGATTACCAAAGACTACCCTGACCCTGACCCTGATTACCAAAGACTACCCTAACCCTGTTGGAAGACCCAATCAACAAAGACTACGAACATATTGTCAATGAGGAATTCTAACATTTTTTTATATTAACTTCAGAATACTTGTGCGTGGAGTCAAAATAATTTCTGGATGACTGGTCACTAGAAATGGATTTTCCTTTTACTATTTTTGTTGAAGAAGCAATTGTATATGATGTAAAATAAAGTCTAGTAATGACGTTTTAATGTTATTTAAGCAAAGGTTTGTGATTTACTAAAATTATTTTCTGTAGAAATCCACATCGGATTTACACCGCTTCCGAAATATGTAGTGGCACAGCAGTGAATATTTTCTTGAGGAACAAAGACAAGAGCTTCCAGGAACATTTACTGGATCCAACAAATTATCTTTCTTTCTAAGGATTTTTGTGGATCTCATAGATCCTATATATAAATACAAAACGAAGATTTGGGAAACACCGAGCCCTGGACACAGATGTAGAATCAGGTGCCTAGGAGGAATCCTTTATTTTGATAAAGTAAACGGAGCGATCCGTAGTGAACATCAGGAATTAAAAAGGGTTTTGGTTGTAGGTTGGTTATTTTACTTTGATTTGTGAATTTTTCTCTCACACTGATACATCAAAAATATCGTTGTTAGCGAATATATCAATAGAAGTGAGGATTCGTTAACGTGTCAACGCTTGTCGCGACATTTGAGCTCTGTTTTCAAGGTCATATCAGAAAGACCCGTTCAGTCTCACTTCTACATGCCGAGCGTTTGGCGAAGGAGTAATACTACAATACTACCTATCTTTACATCTTAGGGTTAACGTAACCATGTGGGCCATGAACTCACGATCCTCTGGTTACGAAGCAAATGCTCTACCACTAACCTACCGTGACCTGTCTCTAACAATAGGTATGAAACACATTACCCAACATTTGACCTAGCGACAGATTACACTTCCGGCCGCCCGCGTGGCGCAGTGGTTAGAGCAGATTACACTTCCGAATAAGATGATGAACACGACTATGGTATTTTCAGAATGCTGATTTTATACAGTACTGCTGACTGTTGAAACCCATTGAACATCAGTTGATGTCTTCTGATATTTTTATTTCAGTCATGTTACCAAACACCAAAAGTTCAGCTAAAATAGTTTCGATATTTTAAATTTTGTTTGTTTGTTTCTTTGTTTCTGTTTTGTTTTTTTTATTATAATTACTATCATTATTATTTGTTTGTTTGAATTTTTATCTCCTCTTTTATGTGATTCCTTTGTTTTGGTTTTTAATTTGTTTTTGTTCTTGTTGTATGGTTTGTTCTGTTTTTGTTTCAAGCTTTTCAATACATCATCCATGGTAGTAACGTTTTTCATGCACAAAATCCATTCCTATACATTTGAAATATGAAGTTGCCTCATGATAGCATAATCATACCATACTCCATTGAAACCCTGACGTTGAATTGTTTATTGTTAAGGATTAACAAAATTCAAAAAGACGGAATACAATCAAATAGATATCGTTATATGATAGAGCTCTATTGTACATCATTTAATATTCTGAGTTATGCTTACTCTTTGTAAAACATCCACGTGTTCGGTCACATGTAGCTCTGTCACACTCACATATCATTCGACACCCGGAACCATAAAGTGGATAAGGACATGGTGATGCACAGTTGAGGCCGCCATAACCCGCCATACATCCTAAACAATAAGTGAATTGTTTATCCAAAAAGTTACCCAGTCAAACAATTTAAGATTTCCGGTACATTTATTTCATTTTTATTCATCTTTGTATATTACAAAACTTGGAATGCAATATTTTTGTATACTTAAACAGCGTTCCTCGGCGTTGCTCCATACGTAACCAGCACAGCAATTATTTCTGTCACTAAATGAAAAATATGACATAACAACAGCACCAACACACACATAAGCATTTTAATGAAAATCGCGATAAATTTGTAACTTCATCGCTATTTATTAAAGTTTTATACTATTATAATGAGGACTTGTTTATTAAATAGGTTATTGAGAGCACCCCTTTCTCCACTTCCCTGTGATTGGTCTCCATTCTTAATCGACAGTAAGATTATTTCCACATCTTCTACATTTCGTGTTTGTGATATGCCTCATTCAGCTGGTAATATCCAGCTCTTAAACGAACGATAATTTTCGTTTGAAAATAAATCGATGTGTTTCACATTCCCACGGTTGTTATCCACAAGGAAGAACTGATTTTGCTTTTACATGCCGTGATATCTGCATTTCATCTACATACCCCCTCAAACCAACTTTCAATTTCGAGCAGTCAATTATGCTATACGATGCATTTGTTTTTCATTATATGTTCATTTTCGAACAAATGCAAAGATATAATTTGGAAAAAATAATTGCTAAGAGACGACGAAATGGGGCGGTCCTTCGAATGAGACCACAAAAACTGAGACCCCTTGTCATAGCCGAAGTGGCACGATAAAGTTGCCTCCCTGCTCAAAGCGCCGAGCATAGGACTAAATTTTTGCAGCCCTTCACCGGATAAAGTGACGCCTCCTTAGTAAAAACGTCTCGAGCAGGGCGTTAAACAATATACAATCAACCAGAAAATGAAGTAGTATTCCTACTTTCGTGAAACAGATTCAGTCCCACGACGTAAATGGTGGGAAGAACTTTTATCACAAATTATGTGTTGGTTCGTTTTAGAAATTGAATGCGAGTCAAAAGATACAGTTTACGGAGTACATGTAATCTTAAGATAATGGAAGATCCGTTCGCGAAACGTATTGTCCTTGACAAGTTCCAGTAAGTTTTTATACTTACATAGTGGTGATCTTGAGTTTTCACTTCGCCAGGAAGTAGGTCTATTTCTTGTACAATACAGAGTTTTACAAATGACACAAATTACAAGCAGAAGGACAGACTGGAAACATGGCGACCTTCGGGATATCAATTAATCGTTGATTGACAATAACAGAACACCTGTTAATTTATAATTTCCTCAAAGTTAAAAATGGTATCACATCCTTTCTTTTTTATACATATATTGGTATTGAAGTAGTAAATATCTTAATTTGTAATCATGAAAGGAGCCTCCGTGGTCTCTCACCTCTAGTTGGCGCGGGTTCTATTCTCGGTAGCGTCAATATACGTGAGAATGTTTGCCAGTCTACTTTCGGAAGGTCTGTGTTCTATTCCTGGGTATATTGTATTTGAGATCTCTTCTCCACCATAAAAAACTGGATGCCATCAGATTTTTTAGTGTGGCGGGAAACGATAAACAATCAGGTAATCGTGGTATCTAAATACGGCACTTACTTGTCACATGCTTCTCCCAGAACAGGTACCACAGTATGCATGGCAAATACTGTAAATGATAATAAAATGTTCTTCTTCTGACATAAAGATTTGAACGGCATGTTTCTCTGGCGCTGTTATTTCAGTATCTAATGAGAGATAGATATTATTGCATTAGAAGGTTATAATAAATATGTTATATATATGCTATATCCTGAAAACATCGCCAATCATATGAAATGTTTCCTGTATTGCATTATCCATATATGTATTTAAACCCACCAGCTACTCAACGCGTATGTACATATAACCAACATCGAGGAAACTCAATTCAGCAGAGTAACAAAACTGACACAAAACTCAACTCAGCAGTGTAACAAAACACAGATAAGCTGAACAGTTTAAAATGTTAAAATAAACTAAAATAATGTATTTTGTTGTGCACGCTCAATTCCACTGATTTTCAATTTATAGACGCCTTACTCTTTAATAGAACTATAATCATAAAATAAAGTAGTGCCATCTTCGTTGTCAAGGCGGCGTCTCTCCGTACCAAGTTACATTATACAATATAAACTAATTATTTTCAGTGTGTTCGGACAATCAAAGTGCGTATCAAAAGGCTAAGATAGCTAACAGTATTCAATCTCGTAATTCTATACAAAATACAAATCAGAGAGATGGACAAACTCGGACCCCTGGACAAACCAGATGTGGGATCAGGTGTCTATGAGGAGTAAGCACCCCCTGTCGACCGATCACGCCCGTCTTGAGCCCTACATCCCGATCATGTAAAGGGAGTAATCCGCAGTCAGAATCTGTGTGCCAAGAACGGCCCAACATTTGGTAGGAAACACGTCAGACAGCATTTCACTTAATGGTAATTTGGACTGGCAATTTTAATCGTATGTTTCAAAATAATTCAAATAATTCAATGTGCATATATTTTAAGTGACACTTATCACTGTTCGTAATATCCACCTTTTTCAAGAGAACGTAGGAAAAAAATTATTGTTCACTGAACTCTGTGATTGTGACGTATTTTGATGGACATGAAATTTAACAAACCATTGATGCATGACACTCACTTGGATCATGGATAGATTCTGTATTCAACGCAATACTAGAACAGGTGTATGCGAATATATTACCACAATATGACAGCCTGAGTACAGGGCCCATTTACATTGATTTGAATTTAGTTCGTCGTCTTCAATTTAAATCATTCATGCAGTGGTGCCTGTCGATATTCTCTTTAAACTCTTCATTTTATATTGTGTAGTGTTATTTTACACTCGGATTCGATCGATATTTAAACTGACAATTTATGAAATACCTTCAATCTAGCCATCCAAAGACAGATACCTTCACGAAAAAAGAAAAAGAAATCAATGCAAGAAGTACCACCACAGGTAAACCGATCAAAGTGTGACGTGTACATGTTTACAATTGTGGATACATTTCGTGATGATGTAAGTTAATATATACTGTAGTTACATGTAAATGTTTTCACATTTATTAGTGTGTGTTTGTATTATCTATCTTTAGGACTCGGAGACACTTCCTTATCATCCTTGACTCGGGTTCATAATGTAAAAACTCTGTTTTTCTAGTCATAACCACTCTTGAACTGCTGTTGTCGGTGTAACATTGTCTTTAGCTTACATCATTTGTGACTGTATATATGTTGCGTTGTTTACATTTACTGGAATTAAAATAACATGACCATTCTTATTCCTTCAGTATCCATGGAACTGGCAAAAACCGAATCATAAATATTAAAAAGTTAAGTTTATTTGTGAAATGAACTTGACCACACGTCATTAATATGTCTGCAGACGTCTTTCCGCAAGCGCAGGATTTGGTCAAGTGTCAGCTTTGTGAATCACCAGCAGAAACAGTGTGTAATACCTGCGGTATCAAACTGTGCAAAGCATGCGTAGGCCATCACGTCATCACTGCCATCGGACATATTGTTGTTTCTTTCAGATTTCGAAATTCTAATGCCACTTTACCAACGTGCGAAAAACATTCAGAAACACCCGAATGGTATTGCTTAGATTGTTCAGTCTTCATCTGTTGCACTTGTTTGGTATCCGGCCTCCACAAGGACCACACAGTACGAAGCCTTTCTGAATCAAAATACACTCGCGAAGAACCACACGACATTACTCAAAATATCGAGCCTGGCTGGACAAGCTCTTCAAAGAAAACGAAGGAGGTACTTGCTGTACCAAAAGTCTTGACCACGGTTTCAACGGGCTACTTTCTGACGTACAGGGTTGCCTGTGGACTGAAAACTGATCAGTTTTACGTCAGTGGTATCGATAAACTAATTGTGTGTTTGGATACGACTGGTAAAACCTTGGATAAGCACGACACAAGATCAGGCTATCAACCGGAGGACTTGGCTGTTACTAGGGATGGAAGTCTGATGTATATCGACAACTACGACAGGAGCATAAATAAAGTGAAGGATTGCGGAATAGAATGTCTGCTAGCACTACAGAACTGGCGACCAAAAGCCATCTGTAGCACCTCTACAAACGACGTCCTGGTCACCATGATATCCGAGGATGAAACACAGGCTAAGGTAGTCCGTTACTCCGGTTCCAAAGTGGCACAAGAAATCCAGTTCTATGAATCCGGTAAATCTTTATATTTAAATCCATGTTTCATTGACGAGAACGCAAACCTTGATGTGGTGGTCTCGGATTTTCATGCCAAGTCAGTGATTGTGGTAACCATGGAAGGGAAGTTCAGATTCAGCTATCACGGAAATCCAGAATACACTCGGGAAAGAGCGTTCAATCCCTACGGGGTTTCCACGGACTCAATGTGCAATATTTTAGTCGCTGACAGTGAAAATCACGTCATCCATATCATTGATAGAAATGGAGACTTCCTATTGTGTATAAACAAATGTAATTTACAACATCCTTACGACCTCTGTGTAGATAACAAAGACCTGTTATTTGTTGCTGAACTCAAAGAAAACAGAGTGAAACAAATAAGATACCTGGAGTAAACAGGTACGGATCACACTTTTCGATATTCCAGGGAACTGAGGCCTTTTTCTTCTTTATACACAGATTCTGACTGCTGATTACTCCGTTTACCTGATCAAGATATAGGGCCCACGCCGGATGTGACCGGTCAATAGGCAATGCTTACTCCTACTAGGCACCTGGACTCATCTCTGCCGTGTTCAGGGGTCCGTGGTAGACAAACTCTTAATTTGGTATTCCGTATAGCAGTTATGGGATTGATCGCTGTTCGTTATCTTCACCTTTTCATCTAGCTGATGCTCATATTCAAGACAGACCTGTGTAAATGCCATTGATATACCTGTGTAGATGTCATTGATACACTTGTGTGAATGTCAATGATACACCTTTGTAAATGTCATTGATATACCTGCGTGAATGTCATTGAAATACCTGTGTAAATGTCATTGACATACCTATGTAGATACATTGATATACCTGTGTAGATGTCATGGATATACCTATGTAGATGTCATTGATATACCTATGTAAATGTCATGGAAATACCTGTGTAGATGTCATGGATATACCTATTTAGATGTCATTGATATACCTGTATAGATATAATTGATATACCTGTGTACATGTCATTGATATACCTGTGTAAATGTATTTGATATACCTGTGTAAATGGCGTTGATATACCTGTGTAGATGTCATTGATATACCTGTGTAGATATAATTGATATACCTGTGTACATGTCATTGATATACCTGTGTAAATGGCGTTGATATACCTGTGTAAATGGCGTTGATATACTTGTGTAGATGTCATTGATATACCTGTGTAGATGCCGTTGATATACCTGTATAGATATAATTGATATACCTGTATCGATATGATTGATATACCTGTGTAGATGCCGTTGATATACCTGTGTAGATGCCGTTGATATACCTGTATAGATATAATTGATATACCTGTGTCGATATAATTGATATACCTGTGTCGACATAATTGATACACCTGTGTAGATGTCATTAATATACCTATGTAGATATAATTGATATACCTGTGTAGATATAATTGATATACCTGTGTCGATATAATTGATATACCTGTGTCGACATAATTGATATACCTGTGTAGATGTCATTAATATACCTATGTAGATATAATTGATATACCTGTGTCGATATGATTGATATACCTGTGTAGATGCCGTTGATATACCTGTATAGATATAATTGATATACCTGTGTCGATATAATTGATATACCTGTGTCGACATAATTGATACACCTGTGTAGATGTCATTAATATACCTATGTAGATATAATTGATATACCTGTGTCGATATGATTGATATACCTGTGTAGATGCCGTTGATATACCTGTATAGATATAATTGATATACCTGTGTCGATATGATTGATATACCTGTGTAGATGCCGTTGATATACCTGTGTAGATATATTTGATATACCTGTGTCGATATAATTGATATACCTGTGTCGACATAATTGATATACCTGTGTAGATGTCATTAATATACCTATGTAGATATAATTGATATACCTGTGTCGATATGATTGATATACCTGTGTAGATGCCGTTGATATACCTGTATAGATATAATTGATATACCTGTGTCGACATAATTGATACACCTGTGTAGATGTCATTAATATACCTATGTAGATATAATTGATATACCTGTGTCGATATGATTGATATACCTGTGTAGATGCCGTTGATATACCTGTATAGATATAATTGATATACCTGTGTCGATATGATTGATATACCTGTGTAGATGCCGTTGATATACCTGTGTAGATGCCGTTGATATACCTGTGTAGATATATTTGATATACCTGTGTAGATATAATTGATATACCTGTGTAGATATAATTGATATACCTGTGTAGATATAATTAATATACCTGTGTCGATATAATTGATATACCTGTGTCGATATAATTGCTATACCTGTGTCGACATAATTGATATACCTGTGTAGATGTCATTAATATACCTATGTAGATATAATTGATATACCTGTGTCGATATGATTGATATACCTGTGTAGATATATTTGATATACCTGTGTAGATATATTTGATATACTTGTGTAGATATAATTGATATACCTGTGTAGATATAATTAATATACCTGTGTCGATATAATTGATATACCTGTGTTGATATAATTGATATACCTGTGTCGACATAATTGATATACCTGTGTAGATGTCATTAATATACCTATGTAGATATAATTGATATACCTGTGTCGATATGATTGATATACCTGTGTAGATGCCGTTGATATACCTGTGTAGATGCCGTTGATACACCTGTGTAGATGCCGTTGATATACCTATGTATATATAATTGATATAACTGTGTCGACATAATTGATATACCTGTGTAGATGCCGTTGATATACCTGTGTCGACATAATTGATATACCTGTGTAGATATAATTTATATACCTGTGTCGACATAATTGATATACCTGTGTAGATATTGTGAGTGTATTCTGAATACTCTTTGCCAGTCTGACTTATTTTTCACAGACATTTATGGTAAACTACAGTTTTTTTCTTTGAGTGTGATGATCAAAAAAGTAGCAATACAGGTATAATATAGATTTTTTAGTTTGTTTTTTATTATGTGTGTTTGTGTGTTTTGATTTTGGTTAGTTTTTCGTTTGATTAATTTTACCTTCCGCATAAAAGTATACTAAACACGCACGCACGCACACACACACACACACACACACACACACACACACACACACACACACACACACACACACAGATATATATATATATATATATATATATATATATATATATATATATACAAAGGAAGATAACTCGTGTAACCTTGATAATCAAACCAAAGGTTGGCAGTAAAACAGAGTTTTCATTCTGTCGAAAGGCTTTCATTTGTATGGTTTGAATTATTTTACTTTTGCATGTCATTTGTTACTTCCATCTGATGTTAATCTGTGACAACACACGATACACAGTTTTCAGATTTAGACAGTAAACGCCCACCATTCCTGATATCTCAATGAAAGGATTCTTGGTTCACTTAAATTGGACACTGTTTACCTGACCACCGCCAGAATTTACTTGGTCTTAAGAAAATCTTCCCCTTTTGACTTTCTTGTACAGATAAAATTGTAACATATGCTAAATATATATTTTATATAATAAAATTGTAACATATGCTAAATATATATTTTATATAATACCATGTGTTAATCATGTTTGAAATTTGCAGTTTGGTCAACATACTTTCAAAATATATGATAATAAAATCAAGTGTTGAGCGTTGTTAAGTTTGTAAAGCGCATGTTTAAAATATGAAAATAACATTTATATGGTAAACGTGTTCAAGCTAAATAAAAACAGATATTCTCCAAATATCAAAATCAGATTTTCTCTAACCGTCAAAATAATATCATCTGTAATCATTAAATTAAGTTCTTCTCTAACCGTTAAAATGATATCTTCTTTAACTATTAAATCGGATCTTTCTAACCATTAAAATAAGATTTTCTCTAGCTGTTAAAATCAGATCTTCTCTAACCTTAACGTCAGATCTTCTCAAACCATAAAAATCATATCTTCTCGAACCGTTAAAATCAGATCTTCTCTAACCGTTACAATCATATCTTCTTTAACCGTTAAAATAAGATTTTCTCTAACCGTTAAAATCAGATCTTCTCTGACTTTTAAAATCAGATCATCGCTAACCCTTAAAATCAAATCTTCTCTAACCGTTAAGATAAAAAAGTTTTTCTAACCTTCAAAATCAGATCTTCTCTAACCTTTAAAATCAAATCTTCTCTAACCGTTAAGATAATTTTTTTCTAACCGTTAAAATCAGATCTTCTCTAACCGTTACACTAGACAATTCCGGTGTAGAGCGATTAGAGAAGATCTGATCAGATTGAACTTGTGTTGCAATTTTACCTGTGTACCGGTGACACTGTAGGGAGTATGGATTTCCCTTCCGTTCAACATACAGTAAAACACGATTATAGCGAACTCTAAGGACGTCTCGTTGTGTAGTTTCACGCTATAATCATTATACGGAGTAATTACGTACAGCTAAAACAATCTGCTAAAGTTTATAACGAATTCATGCTTATTGTAAAGTGGTAGTTTAAACTTTATTTATTTCACGACGATTAACAAACAAGTTCTACAACTTATATTAATGTTTCTCGTCGGCTCAGAGTTTTGGCGTGAAGGGGTCATTGATGTGGGAGGAAACCGGAGTACCCGGAGGAAACCCACGTGTCCGAGTGGGCGACAACAATACCCTCTTACATACAACCACTGTCAATCCGGAGGATCGAACTCGGGTCGCAGCGGTGAGAAGCGAGTGCGTTAACCACTACGCTACCCGGACACCGGCAAAGTGGAAGTTATTACCACATGAAAGGAAACTAACAAAAGTATTGGATATAACGAAGTTTTGTTATTACGAACATTTTGTTTTCGCTGCTCCATATGAATAGCCTTATTGAACCATTCTGACTACTCAGATAAAGAGAAAAACCTATGTAATGTGTAAACCCATCGAAAATATCAGGCTCCCATTTGTGTCTCTGGCTCGGGAACATCATTTTCACCTACCTGAATTCACACTACATGAAGAGACCTGCATGTTAGCACTGATAATACCAAACTCTCAGATGTGTAATCCGAACTCGGTTTACTCAAGATTGAGCAGACGCATGAATATCTAAGTGTCGCGTGACTGGTCAAAATTAAGAGTGGCATTATTTGAAATAGAAAGAAATATCATACCAGTCAGAATTATTGTGGGCATGAGAAATGATCGCATGAGATTGAGAGATGAGTGGGGTATTTACCAAGGCAAAGGTGTGTTTTAAATGTAAGGTGTAATTCAATGCAGATCAGCGTATGTACAGTAAACCCCTATATACGAGCGCTGCCCAAAACTTAGTAAACAATTTCATTTTGTGTCACTTAAAATGATATGTACGCACTGTATATCAAATATTTATTATAAAATGGCCAATCAACATAGTGTATTTTAGTTTTCCCTATAATTAAATGATAAAGACAAAAAAGCATTGTCTTAAGGTCGTGGAAGATACACACGACCAAGGGCGAAAATGGTGGGTATTTCAGGGTTTTTGACATTTAATTATTTCGTAGTTAAAAAAATGGGGTAATTTCCATGCGTTGTTAGTATCTATTTTAAGACGAGTAAAGGATGTACATCATAAAAAAAAAAACCTGCACAGAAGTATCCTTGTAAACACCGGAATAATGTCGGCCATGTACACGGAACTTCGTGCCATCATCACATTTGGTGTGAACCAAGGGAAGACGCCGATAAAGACTATCGGTCGCGATAGCTCAGTGATAGAACGTTCATTTCGTAATCGGGAGGTTTTGAGTTTGAGGCCGGCTCGTCAAACCCAAGATTGCTCCTTCGCCAAATGCTCGACATTTAAAAGTGAGAACCACGCGTCTTTCGGATATGACCTTAAAAACGGGAGGCCTCATGTCGCAGCAGGCGTTGTCACGTTAAAGAACCCTCGCTGCTACGGCTCTGAGCGCTAAGCATAGATACTTCACCTACATCTATACGAAGGACACTTTTCTAAGTTCGTAGAGTATGCCTATAACTTTTTAACGCGATTATGAAATTGCACGATTTTTTTTACATAGAACTTGCGTTATCATTTCTCTCTCGAACGGTATCACGGTATGCGGCGCACGAGGTCCACGTGCGCGCTGCGCTGGGTATTTTCAACACGTGGTTTTATACACTACAGTAAACATAGCGTTCAATATGGATGGAAAAATCTCTGAACAGAGGGTATATTTTAAAGATTCGAGCACACCTCGGGTTTCCGTCAATGGAAACCCATGCTGATTTGCAAAAGGTTTATGGGAATAGTGCTTTAAAATATGCTAAAGTTTGCAAGTGGGTACGTCATTTTAATGACGGTCGGCAATCAATTGAAAATGACCCCCGAGTGGGTAGGCCGGTTTCCGTTTTGACGAAAAAGAAAGTTGTTACTGTAAAAACGTTAATTGAGGAAGACACACGTTATACCGTGCAAGAGATAGAAGAATTAAGTGGCATTCATTCGTCAAGTGTTTTGAAGATCTTGCGTGAATGACTTGGGCTACGCAAGATATGCGCTCGCTGGGTGCCCCATTTGCTCAGTGACGAGCAGAAACAAAGTCGGGTTAGACTTACATCGCAAGTTATGAAAAAATATGATAAATGTGACCCACTTCGTTTGGAAGAGATAGCTACAGGTGATGAAACCTGGATGTATCATTTTCAACCCGATTCTAAGGCTAAAAATAAGGTTTGGGTTTCATCTGAGGGCGACAGACCTGTCATTGCGCGCCGTTGCAAAACATCAAATTGCATGTTGTATGCAATATTCTTTGATTCCAAAGGTCCAGTCCTTCAAATTCCAGTCCCGAAAGGTAGTTCTGTCACTGGAAAGTTTTACAGAGAAAGTGTTCTTACTCAATTTGTTGATTTCTATCAGAAACGCAGACCGCGCACTGCTGTCCGCGGCATCAAATTACTTCATGATAACGCAACGGCCCATAAATCCGCTATGGTACAGGAATATCTGAAAGAATCTGGGCTCGATGTCTTAGATCATCCCCCCATACATGTCCTCCTGTGACTTTTGGTTGCTCCCAAGACTAAAGAAAACGCTGGCAGGGCACCGTTTTGAATCCCGTTGTCGTATAGGCAGTGCGGTCTACCAGTGTCTGCAACATATACCTAAATAGGAGTACCGGGCGGCGTTCCGGAAATGGGTAGATCGGTGTAAAATGTGTGTTAAGGCAGACGGAGCACATTTCGAAGGTCTTAGATAAATAAAATTTTGATATTTCAAGCGGTTTTAAAAAGGCCGCCCTACTCTACGAACTTAAAAAAAAGTGTCCCTCGTATGTAGGTGAGTGAATGGAACAGCAGCACACTGTAGATAGCATTAAATTCCATTTCATTTGTTCAAGCGGTTACTTGTCTTTATTAATCAAATTTCATTGCGATGATGTGTTTTATTATCCCTTGGTTGAGGCATGATCTCTGTAGATTTTAATCTCATGTTTATATAACGCAAACAGCAAAAATGAAACTGGAACCAAAATAAATCCGCACGGAGTTTCATACAATACATTTGGTAGCGTAAGTGGTGTTATGATGTGTTGACCCAATCCGACATTCCATAGTGTTCTATGATAAAAGGACACTTCTGTCTAATAAAGAAACATTAATTCGACTGATTTATCATTGTTTGTCAACAAAAACTTCAGTGATCTGCCATTGGTCAATATGACTACTACCAGTGACGGCAAATCAAGAAAGAGCTCTATTTTCACTTGAAACTTACGGAACCCATCAATCTCAAAACAGAGAGAGAGAGAGAGAGAGAGAGAGAGAGAGAGAGAGAGAGAGAGAGAGAGAGAGAGAGTATGTGTGTGTGTGTGTGCGCGCAAGTGTACATATGAATATGAAACGCTGCATTGTAGTAGTTAAGACACTGACCAAATTTTGTATCAATCGTCAGTGACTGAAAGGTTCGAATATATAAAAAAAATGTCAGCTAGGGTATATTGCACTCTCTGCTGGTACATTGGTATATTGCGTTCTCTGCTGGTACATTGGTATATTGCGCCCTCTGTTGGTACATTGGTATATTGCGCCCTCTGTTGGTACATTGGTATATTGCGCCCTCTGTTGGTACATTGGTATATTGTGCCCTCTGTTGGTACATTGGTATATTGCGCCCTCTGTTGGTACATTGGGATATTGCGGCCTCTGTTGGTACATTGGGATATTGCGTCCTCTGCTTGGTCATGCACCAGCTGCTGGTTTATTAGCATAGTGTGCTCTTTTTGGTCAATAAATCAAGAGTTACAGCTAATTCAACCCCATACAGACACTGACTGTAGCTGGGATAAAGGAGGGCGGGGTGTGGATACACAACTGACTTAAGAACCAAAACTATACTCGCTCTATAACGAGGATATATATATATATATATATATATATATATATATATAGTTGCTAAGTACTTCGGTACTAGCATGAATTACGGATAAAAATTTAAGAAATTCATTTTAAAATTAAGGATTATCTCCCTCATGCATAGCTCTGACCCTTTGCCGGATTTGGCTCCACTAGTTGGTATTTTTTATTCTTTCAGCTCTTCCAAGTTTGTTCTTATTTCAGATTTCCAACATTTTTGACATAAGCATCACTGAAGAAACATAATATATATATATATATATATATATATATATATATATATATATATATATATATAACGCACTTATATAGCGTCTTATCTAAATGTACTCTAAAGCGCTTTACACTATACTGAAATGCAAATCAAAATTACACAGAATACATAAAATACTTCATAATGCCATATATCAATATCGCACAATGAACAATTGATACTATGAAAGAAATAAGCTAGAGAAAATTAAGAATTAATTCATGTTATAAAAATCATAAAATATATGTGCTAGGAAAACTTATTTTTTGATACCGTTCTTCGGCATGTTGCATAAAATACTTATTATAAAATACGTCAAATCAAAAAGATCACACATGAAAAGCCTGACGAAAGAGATGGGTTTTTAAAACTTTTTTTTAAACTGTCAAGTTTCTGAATCTTCCTGATTTTAGATGGAAGACTGTTCCATAGAGTGGCCGCTGCTTTATCAATCCTGCGTTCTCCGTACGTCTTAGTCTTGGTTACAGGCATATCTATCAGATGTGCATATTCCGATCTATGAGATCTGGCGGGTTTATATATATATATATATATATATAGAGAGAGAGAGAGAGAGAGAGAGAGAGAGAGAGACACAGAGAGAGAGAGAGAGAGAAAGAGAGGGATTTTCTCATTTTTTAAATACAGGTGGTGATGCTCACATAATTGTCCATTTTCCCTCGCACTGTTACTCTCTAATGGCGGTTCTGTCTTGATCAGTCATATCGATCCGATGACATATGTAATGAATGCACTCCTGTGACATCGTCATAGAATATGACTAAATATTTACAATTTTTAATGTTTTTACCTTCGATATCTTACCAATGGAAATGATCGTCTTTTCTTCGTGAATGTGAACGATGTGCGTATGAATTTTGATAAATATAGTGCAACTATTTTAATGACTGAGACTTCCGACAGAAATAGAAGTAAAATATGAATATGAATATATAATAAACATTTCATTTTTAAAACTATAAATGAAGACATAAACAGCAGCGTTTTACTTTTGATGAAAGATTAATACGCTTCAGACTGCGTATGCTACATGAATATACTGGCGTGAAGCGTCGCAGTTCATGTCCTCATGTAGTTTTCAAAGCTGAAATTTATTTTTCTAAATTTCTCATTGTTAAACAGTGAAGGACAATGCAATTTTCTCTGAATCAAAACATCGCGTGCATCATTTCCCGATTCTTATCTGTGTCATGGGACCCCACGACCTCAACAAACCAAGTTTATCTGTGATCCTCACGCAAAAATCTGATGATCTAGGACTAAGATAAAAGTTTTAAATTTGTCGGTTTTAATTATCCAAGCCTAATGGAGAGTTAATATAAAGCAGGTTATCTTGATATAGTAACATTACTTTGATTAGATAACATTTTATCTCTAACACAAAGTATAAGTTCGCTTCGCAACTACGGGCACAATTAAAGTTTGTACAAGAAGGACTGAACTTTACGGTAAGAGCCGTTGGAAGACTTTTAAAAAAGAAATTTAAACAAATAAATCCTCCACAGGATTTCTGGTTTGATCAAATTATCAAGAGCTCTTGATAAAAAAATAGCAATCTTAGGATGTAATCAGAGAACTAATTATTACCTTTTCTTTTACGTGTGTACGCGTGGAATGCTTGCGTTTTTATCTTACCTTTCGGTATGCATGTATAATACGGCCTCTCTAAGCGGTGTGGAATAAATTATCGTATTTGACACGTCCTCTGCCATAACACGCCGTGTGGATTATAACACTGATAGAAATCTACACTCTCAAGACGGACGACCAAACTACTTTTTTTAGTATAAAGTGAAAGACGTATTTCCTTATACATACATTTTACAAGACTGAAGATGCAACGAAGGTACGTATTCCGGGTATTTTCTTTCCACTCATTTTTTTAAAATTATATGTATTGTTGATTCATATTTTTTTTTTTCTGTCACATGTGAGGAGATAAAACAATGTAAGATACAACAACGTTTATTTATTCATAGGATAAAAAATCTGCTAAATCTCAAGACAAATTGATCGTTAAAAATGTCGTGAAATATTAATTCAACCGTGACGCTGTGATGAATGAAATGTACTAGGACCACAAAAAGTGTAGACGGTGCAAAATTGTATTGTCAATGGGAATCTATGTTGTTGATCGTAACACAGTACTAAGCAGGTCTGGGAAGAGGTTGCAGGGGGCAGCCTCCTTGTTTGCTTTGTATGAACATCTTGAACAAAAACTGTCATTTTGGGTGTATGACTCCCCCCCCCGCCCCCCTTTTTTTTTCTTTGAGCAGAAACGGTAACATTACACTTTGAAGGGTTTTTTTCTGGATCTGTTCCCGACTTAGAACGCCTCATAACCATGTCTACATATGATAGGTTTCCTCTCGTAATTTGAACAACTTTGTAAGACTTTCATCAACAATATTTTATTAATTTTCTCGTCAAATGCAAATTAATTATCTAACTAGACTTAAAACTGAACAACGACGCTGACTAACATGTTTATGGTGAAAGGATATATTTTCAGTTTGTTACTATATATTTTTTTTTTCACTGGGATCGGAAAAAAATATTTGAGCCAAGGAAGAATAATTTTACTAATTTTAAAAGAATAAGAATTAGACCATCTCTCTCTCTCTCTCTCTCTCTCTCTCTCTCTCTCTCTCTCTCTCTCTCTCTCCTCCTCCTCCTCCTCCTCCTCCTCTGACGACGACAACGAAACCTGCTATGTGAGGATGTCCTTCACATTTTCTAGAAGAAAACACAATATGTTATACTGAAGACAAAACGTACTATGTTAGGTACATGTATAATGTATAGAGGCAGCAATAAAATTAATCAGATACTCTCTTGCGATATAAATTTTGTCCTCATAGTGCATTCCTGTCCTCACAACTCTGTCAAATTGTTAAAACTTGTCTCTCTCTCTCTCTCTCTCTCTCTCTCTCTCTCTCTCTCCGTAACAATATCATATTAGTAACCTAATTAAGTTAAAGAATACGGAATTCATAATGTTATTTTAGATTGTCAAATAATTTCACTGACTCATTCATATTCATATACTTCCAGAGCAAGCAGACAGTGAAATATTTGCAAAATATCTCTGCAACGATATGACTGTCCATGTGTAAATCTCTTGAGTAAGACTGTCTAAACACACGAGAAGAAATTTTTTGAGGGGAAAATTAGCATTTTACTTTTGAATATCAGTTCATTATTAAAATTTCAGGTCAAATTTAGTTGTTAGATTATGATTTAGCTGCCATTGAACTCTCGCACAGTTCTTCTCTAGAATGACAGAGAGGGTTTATAAAATAGTTTCACATTACGGTTAAATTTTTAATACATTATGTAACAATGAAATTAACATAAAGCAGAAAAACCACAGGAATATAATGACTTGTCCTTCGTGTGACTAAGAGTACAATTATTTCAATTCTCAATGCAAGTCTTTCAATGACATTTTCCATAATGCGGTTCAACCTTGCAATTTGGACTTCATTCGAGAAGGAAGAAATCGACATTAAACGCTTGCTATTATTTTTATTTTTTGAAATCTTGTGGGAAATGAAATGTCCATGTTCTTAAAAAAAACCTTTGAAAAGTTTTAATCTAAAAATAAATTATAGATGTCGGGGTAGAATGCCATGTGATCTTATTATCACAATTATAGTCCACATAAAAAATGTAAAAGAGAGAGAGAGAGAGAGAGAGAGAGAGAGAGAGAGAGAGATCCTTGGATGGTTCAGAAAGTAATCCTACAATAACAGGTAATAACCCCTAGCCATTTTTTTTTCTCCAGAATAAACCAAAACGAGAGAGACCGCGAATATTAACAGATGCCAGGCATTATTTTAAAAACATTCTTCAGATGACGTGATACGACCTAAGTCATTATGCTGGTTCACTAAACCTCAACTATTTCTTCCATTTAAAGTAATGGTCAGGCATTTTATGATCCATCATTGAGACTGATAGTAACAACCAAGGTCCCCCATTAACTGTCGTGTTTTAGTTCACGGCAGGCGACCATTTCGCAGAGTTTTCCTACCATCCATGTCAATTCCTCGTTCCGCTCGACTGCCGTTTGTTTCTACCGTTTTATTTTCTCCATATCATAATTTTTACTACTTACAGATCAAAACCCATCTTTATCGGTCCTGTGATTTTTGTTTGCTCGTCGTAAATAAGATTCCTAGGGGGGCGGAGTTGACATTAATGTGTTTAAGGTGATGATAATATATATAAGTATATATACATGTATAACAGCCAGGAAGAAGTAAAGAAACGAGTCAAATATACTCGTCTCTGTGATATTTTTATGATATATGTATTATTATATATAATCAATTTTATATTGCAATCATGTGAGTTCAGCCTTGATGCTTGTTCTCAGCAGACATTGTATTATTTCTCCATATTGCCTCGATAATTTCAATGTGTAGACGTCTGTTTGTTCTCAGCTTTAGTGCTAGTTTGCATTTTTTTTTGTCTATTTAGTTTTTCATTTATTTTATTTCTATATAAATATTTGTCGGCTCGACCTGGGACAGGTCGTTTCGAAAATTTGACAATTTCACATCATTGTTCATATCTCTCTCTCTATGTATGTATGTACGTATATATATATATATATCCTAAGTAAAGAAATGATTGATATAAAGTATAAAAAATTCACAATCTTTTGGGTAATCTCCTCAGCGCAAGGTTGAATTCATGACGTCCAGAAAGGAATATCTATGAGCAGCGTGTGAACAGCGCGACCATCGACCATCTAGTAAGGGCAAAGAGCTTGCTTTAGATGACGATGATATATATATATATATATATATATAGAGAGAGAGAGAGAGAGAGAGAGATGTGGATTTACAATTCATGCGTCCCCATCCCCCCTCCCCCAAAAAAGGAAAATAATTTGTTCCCAAAATCATCTTCCCCACAACAATTTGATCCGCCCCTTTAAGATACTTCTATAAATATATTTTCCAAGTTTACGTTATATCGCACATCATTTGATAAAAGTCGTGCAGTTAGAGGTTTTGAATATCTGATTACGTTAGAGTGTGCCCCTGCTTCTTTCCAATAACCAGTAATTACAGGGTCAAATATAGAACAGTCTGCACCCCTTATAAAGTAGAATGAAATCCTGTAATTTTGTGAATGAGATAGGGAATAATTTTAAATTGGAAGATTCACAAACAGATTACGTGTCAAAATCATAATACAGTGAAAACTGTTAGATCCGATACCTGTGTAATCCGATACCTGTGTAATCCGACACCTGTGTAATTCGACACCTGTGTAATTCGACACCTGAGTAATCCATTTCATTGGGCATTCTGATCCTTATTTTCATTCTGAATTTCCAAATCTTCATTGTTTTTTGGTTTGTTTTTTTACATTGCTTAGATTGATATATTGTGTATTCCGACAAAAAAAAAACCCGTTGTCTCCCAGTACCTTTCGGATTTGACAGGTTTCACTGTATCAGAGGCACCACATATTGTACCGAGATACCGACATCCCTCGTACTTCAGGACTGCAAGCTACACATCAGTTGACAGAAAATATTGTTCTGAGCGGTGACCGGCTGGTCTAGCTTGTCTTGATGACGAGATCTGTTTGTAAACCACAAAAAATTGGAATGACTTGGTAAATTAATGAATTTGCTGATTGAAAAATCTACCGAGAACGTTAGCAACCTGAAAGCATACCATTTTTTTTATTTTTTTATTTTTTTTTTTGCAATATTTCCTGCTGTATTGGGAGTTGCCAGAGCGTCCGGTGTTTCTGTAGGTTTTTATTTCTACCACGACACTAGCGGTGTGATCTGAGGAGTTGTGATATTGCAATTTTTGTATTTTGAGATTTTAGCTACAGGATTTGCAACAGGGTTTCTTTCTGATGACAACAAAGTCCTGTTTTCGGTTCTTTTGGGTCGACTCCGATTTATTAGTGAAATTTAAGATGTCTTTCTTTGATCATTCATTCTATGGAGATAAGTGATGAACGGATCTTTCAATAGCGAAATATGTCCATGGAGGTTGACGAGTTAGAGAAATGACCAGTTTACTGGCAAACGTCTGTCTACTATTTTTCAACTTCTCTAGAGTCAAAATAGACAAAAAATGACTGAATACGACCGAGGAAGGAAAAAAAAGAGCAGACCAATAAAACACCAGCTAACTAAAACCAATAGAAACTCTGGACACTATCAAACCTATGTACAAAAGTTAAATTAATGACCAAAGGCAAAATCATTGATCAGACCAGGTACTGTCTGGTCTACTTGGGTGAGCATAAAACACAGAAGGGTTATTCAAATACTATTCAATTTGAAATATATCTATAAAAGTATATTTGTGTAGATTTATTAATTCAAATCAATTAATAAACACATGCCCACTATATCTAAAGAAATTTAAATTTGTTTTATACTGTTAAAGCATATAAGAATTCTATAAGAATAGTTGACACAACTGATCGGTGCTTGCATCCACCCAATAGATTAAAAACCTACGATATGACATATTGATTTCAGACGTTCCCCTATATCTATGTGCATATTTCAGATTCCGGACTGTGAACAAAACTCCTGCAACAAAGATATCTATTGAAGCGCATAAAAACACGGACACGCACTATAAATAGAAGGAAAAAAAATCCCTCAAAATTTCGACCGTGTCTCAATTTCATACCTTGATTATTGTTGAAAGTCCTGTTTAGTATTCAAAACCCCCGAGATATAAATGAAATAAAAAACACTATTCTATTCTATATCTAAAAGTGTTCATGGATTTCTTTCTTTTCTCTCTCTCCCCCCCCCCCCCACCCCCCGCCTTAGCAATTAGCAATGGTTAGAGTATTGAAGTACACCGAAAATAAATATTCATTAATGATAATAATAGTATGCACTAGACGATACTACACGGGATCCTAAGTTTGACTGTGTAATTGAACTGATACAACGTATAATTATGTCGGCATTTCATGATATAAAACCTTGCATCCATAACTCAAAGCAAGAAAATAAAGGAAAGTCTATTACAAAATACCAAGCGATAAAATCTAGACCAAATTTTTTCGTTTCTATTAATCAGAAAGACGCTATCCAACACGACTTAACGACTGGCCACAACTTTTTGAAATGCTATTTGTATTTCAAAGGTCATATTTCATTTCAAATTGTGGTATTTTTGGTGAAAAAAGAAATGGATATCAGAATTGTGATCGATGTGAAATTCAGAACTTTAGTGTTAAATTTAAACGTCTTCGTTAACCAAACAACAATAAAAAAGAAAAAGAAAAAGAAGTGCTGAACATTCCTATATCCGAAATAATAACGAGATGGAACTAGAATTTCACAGCATTGTAATCTTTGAAACAGGCTGTACATTGTAGTTCATATATAAAATGCTAAATAGAGAATGTCCCGCATCTCGTATGCATATATCAAAAAGTTTATGCAAATTCTGACGACAATTTCTAGCGATTTCCAAAATGCCCATACCTTACTCATTACGTAGAAACATTTAATCTACACATTTTCAATGGGAATATTGTAACATGCAAGTTTGGAATCGTCTTTAACCTGACACATAAACTTGATTATATACATACGAAATGATCATTATTACATGTAGTTATGAAATATAATGATGCAATTCACCCCAAGGTAAGTAATTCTTACTTCTCTTCATCATCTTGTATAAATCGGAATGTCAACACAACGTCTGTCCACACACCCTCTCCTTGGCTGTGTGTTGTCCCACTAGCTGATTCAAGCCTACAGGAGGGAGGGCTCTCATGACCATATAAGACCGATCCAGCTCTCATGATCATACAGGACAGATCCAGCTCTCCAGATCATACAGGACAGAGCCAGCTTTCATGATCATACAGTACGGATCCAGCTCTCCAGATCATACAGGACTGATCCAGCTCTCCAAATCATACAGTACGGATCCAGCTGTTATGATCATACAGGACAGATCCAGCTCTCATGATCATACAGGACTGATCCAGCTCTCATGATCATACAGGACTGATCCAGCTCTACAGATCACACAGGCCTGATCCAGTTCTCCAGATCATACAGGCCTGATCCAGCTCTCCAGATCACACAGGACTGATTCAGTTCTCATGATCATACAGGACTGATCCAGTTCTCATGATCATACAGGCCTGATCCAGCTCTCATGATCATACAGGCCTGATCTAGTTCTCATGATCATACAGGCCTGATCCAGTTCTCATGATCATACAGGCCGGATCCAGCTCTCCAGATCATACAGGCCTGATCCAGTTCTCCAGATCACACAGGACTGATTCAGATCTACAGATCATACAGGACTGATCCAGTTCTCATGATCATACAGGACTGATCCAGTTCTCATGATCATACAGGACTGATCCAGCCCTACAGATAACACAGGACTGATTCAGCTCTCCAGATCACACGACTGTCGTTTTGTCCTCAGGTTGTTTTCAGACAGTCTAAAGTTGTGAGATTGCTCAACGTGATTTAGAGACACACATCCTCCCCGTTCCCGTGCGGAGTATGATTTAGTTAGGCATTTTCTCCTTCCCTTCCCCTTATATCAACAATAATTAGACACGTGGTACTGTACAATAGGTAGATTTCACGATCCCGTTATACACGCTGTATGTACACACGTGGTACTGTATATTAGGTAGATTTCACGATCCCGTTATACACGCTGTATGTACACACGTGGTACTGTATATTAGGTAGATTTCACGATCCCGTTATACACGCTGTATGTACACACGTGGTACTGTATATTAGGTAGATTTCACGATCCCGTTATACACGCTGTATGTACACACGTGGTACTGTATATTAGGTAGATTTCACGATCCCGTTATACACGCTGTATGTACACACGTGGTACTGTATATTAGGTAGATTTCACGATCCCGTTATACACGCTGTATGTACACACGTGGTACTGTATAATAGGTAGATTTCACGATCCCGTTATACACGCTGTATGTACACACGTGGTACTGTATATTAGGTAGATTTCACGATCCCGTTATACACGCTGTATGTACACACGTGGTACTGTATATTAGGTAGATTTCACGATCCCGTTATACACGCTGTATGTACACACGTGGTACTGTATATTAGGTAGATTTCACGATCCCGTTATACACGCTGTATGTACACACGTGGTACTGTATATTAGGTAGATTTCACGATCCCGTTATACACGCTGTATGTACACACGTGGTACTGTATATTAGGTAGATTTCACGATCCCGTTATACACGCTGTATGTACACACGTGGTACTGTATATTAGGTAGATTTCACGATCCCGTTATACACGCTGTATGTACACACGTGGTACTGTATATTAGGTAGCTGTCACTCCCCCACTATATCTGCCGTATCAGTACATTTTCTATGCAACTTTTTTTATGCATGGAGTATGTAGCTGGTTCTGAAATATTTAACTTTGCCCATCCATTACCCTGTCAATAACTGGATCTTAACCTGTCAATTAGATCACATGATTACAGGCCCCGGGCTCGTAATTTTCTGGGTTTGGTGCCCGCTGACCGATACAAGTCGTGGAACGTCGCAATCAGAATATTAGTAAGTTGTACAGACTTTATGCAATAATTTATTTATTTTTTTAATTTTTCAATATGAATTTTCAAAAAAGATGAATATTTTTTAGCTTCATTTTCCGATCTATTCCCATATTCTTCACATCTTAGCGAAACCTATTTGTTTCAGGATTTTTTGTTTTTTGTTTTTTGTTTATTTATTTTTTTGTTTTTTGGTTTTTTTTTGGGGGGGGTGTTTTGTGTGTGTGTGTGTGTGTGTGTGTGTGTGTGTGTGTGTGTGTGTGTGTGTGTGCAATGTTTTTTTTCTAAACGTCTAATGATCATGCAACGATTGTTTTCCGAAAAATTCATAATTATCTTCATTAAGTTATCATCGTTTCAGTTTATCTATTTTCTCTCAAAATGTGAAATTCCAATACATAATGTATGGACTGATAACGAAGTATTATATTACGGTTCAAAGGCGAATACTGATCGAGAGATCAAACGCAGGATTAATTAATTAAAACTTATTAGAATTCAAAGTAAATAATTCGCGATAGCACAGCAAAATACGTACAATAAAAGAAAAATTCGCCAACATATTTTTTTTTTTCACTTGCTTGTCACATAAAACATATGATCGACATTTTTTGTTCAAGTGAACTTAAAAGTTTTGATTTATGAAGTGCTGGTTTTGATTTGCATAATAAATTAAACCACAGCGGGCCTTTCTTTCTCTTGAAATGATTATATTTTTTCCTTGCACGTCAGTTTTCAACTCATCGTTGGACCGTCACAATCCTAAGCGGTAAGGTTCATGTTTTTTTTTCCCCGCACAACCGCTTCTCGGTAATGTGGTTGTAACAGTTAATCCGGAGGGTGGGTTGGTCAATTTTACATGCCCTTATTCTGTTTCGCAGGTGAAAATAACGTCAGGTACCTTTGTATAACATGACAGAATTTGGAACGTGACAGATTTACGTCTTGTGAAGCCATATTGCATAGACTACAATGCATTCTTCTTTATATAGAATGCTTTCTAAAGATTCATAAGATCATTTCGTTTCGGTTTTTGCGCTCTGGACAGAGTTTCGTCGAGTTATTTTCCTTTATACGTAATCTCTATCCTTACTTCCATTAAAGTTGGGTTTAATTTTTTTCAGAGAAATTCCATGTAGTGATAAAAATCCACATAACCGTTTCCTGGAGGATATTCCTCCGCGACTTCAACATGGGAAATGGTAAGTTTAATTTTCAATTGACTGACTATATGTTAATGACAATCTTCATTTTTAGAATGCGACGAATTTTTTTTCTCCAAAACTTTCATAGGATATAAAAATGAATGAATGATTAAAATTATTAAAAAAAAAATTTTGAGATCGTTGTTACTAAAGTTATTTTTCGTTTTCTTTTCTTTCTCTCTTTTTAATTTTTTTTTTTTTTTTGACATTCCTATGTCCCAGCTATATTCACAGCTGTACCTTTTAATTGGTTGATGGTGTCACAGAAATTTTACAACCTGCGTTGTTTAATTTTACAAGATGACACTTACGGCATCAAATATAAAATATTTTTAGTTTTTATTGCGTTTAAAAAATTTAAGAAACAAAACATGTTTTCCGTATCTGAGAAAATACGATATTTTGCCCTGGTGTAAATATTGACCTGGAATGTTGAAAACCGTCTTGTCGAATTCGAGGGGCGAAGTGACATTAAAATTCTGTTTTAAAAATGAAGATGGATACATCTGAATTCTAAATTACACACCGCAGATGAATAAAACTAGTATACAGGCAAGATGTCAAGTATTTGACACGAGACAATACCATAGGTATTTAGGTTATCGTGACCGCAATACCACGAAGTTATATTGCACATGTCACGAAAAGTGTACAGAGTTAATGTTCTGTGCAATTTATAAATGAGGCATGGAGTCTTTTTTATGCGAGAAAGAAAGAAAAAAATATGAATTTATGGGGATATTGTTGATGTAGTATGTTTAATGAGAGAGAGAGAGAGAGAGACAGAGAGAGAGAGAGAGAGAGAGAGATTTCTCGTACGTAAAGTCCAGGTTATAATCTATTTCGATAACTTTTTAAAAATTAATTCGTCTGAGTCTGGTATTTCTATCACACAAATTAAATATTACATACGTAAACGCGACAGACTGACCACAACATCACGCAGAGAGCGGTCCGAAATGGCTTCGGGCTCCACATGATTGAAGATAAACATTGATGATAAAACCTTGGTGTATATATACATGAATGTCGATGCGTGTTACATTATGTAGAATAAGACATCAATAAACACGCGTGTTTATCCATAATTCGACCGAGTTTTATTTTCAAAATTTAGAACACCTGGCGTTGTGTAAAGAAAAGAAAAAGAGAAATGCCAATACGTTGATTAGGAACACAACGGACTTTAGTGATAATGCAGTCACTCCGTAGCAATCTTATATCGAATTAAATGAAGTTAATCTTAAATGATGATATTAGTATATATCAAAAGTTGAAGATAAAGAACAGTCATCAATAAATTCTGTGAACGATACGAAACTAAGAGTAGGGGCAAACATGAATCTCTGGACATATACCAGAGGCGGGATCCGGTGCCTAGGAGGAGTACGCATCCCCTGTTGACCGGTCATACCTACCATATAGAAGTATAAAATAATTATTCCGGAAAGAAATATGTTAGGCTGTCTGTTAGATCTACTTGTATCAATCACAGGCACCTGTAATTCATCATACCTAAACATTAATTAGGATTAAAAAACACCAAAATCATGAGAAAATGAGTTTAAGACCAGATAGTACATTCACTCTTAATTAGGCATCCAAATTAATTAACTGTTGGACGAGATTAATCAGCATAACGGCCATCTGTGGTCTGTCTGTTCAATTGTTTACCAGCGGCCAACAGTGTGCCTCATCTAGTGTTTAACTGTGTATAGTAGGAACACGATCCCCCATTAACCCTGTGTCAGATAATGCAAATGTACTTCATTTTGTATGTAAATTGAAACCCTGAGCCCGACAGCTAAACGTAGGTATTAAATGGCTACGCGACATAATAGATAAAGCAACAAAAGTTACGAAAATCTCTTTCTGCCTTCTGTGTCATTTTAACTCCGCTCGATTTCAGGGGCAGGTTGATTCAGACGCAGTTTGACGTGAAGGCTTGGGGATGGAAAGCTGGTCACAATTTTCATTTTATTTTGGAATTTTTGTCATCTGCAGAAACTTCTTCGCCCGAGAGGACTAAGAAAAGTGGCGTGTTTGAGAGCCCGGTGATTCTGCCAAACCCCGATAAGGAGCTGGATGACGGGGGCGTGTATAAGGGAGACACCGCTAGTGACCGCATTCGCAAAGGTATGCATGGTTTTATACCTGGTTACTGAGAGGTATAATTCATTGTATTCATAAAAGGACACAAAATCAAATGAATATTTCAATGTATGTATGCTGAAAATGTAACGAGTTTATAATGATTTGTAATAATTTCTTGTTGTCTTGTGCATTGCAAATCCAGGGTTTTAGAAAGGCATTTCTTTATAGCAATATATCTTTTAATGTTACTAAACATATATTTAAGGAGAAAATCCTATCAGTATCATGATTTATCGAAATGTATCCGTTTGAATTTCTTTCCAGAGCTATCTATAGGGATTATAATGTTCTCATGATGAAAAAAATCTCTAAGCTCTTCAACAATTTTATGTGCAAAATCTTTATTTGAATCGTATCAAATCGAACGCTTTGTATTGGGGTTTTACAAATTATTTCAAAGCAAGCTATTCGTTAAAAAATGTTCATCAAAAAGGTATATTTGTTTCATAACCAAACATTTCAAGGACGTAATGTTAGAGAAGTGGTCAAAATCTCTTATAATAACTGGAAAATATCTTTTATTATAGTAACTGTTTGATATCTCTTATAATAACTGGTTAATATCTTTTATGATAAGTAGTGAATACCTCTTACAAAAACCGGTTAATATCTCTTATAATACCTGATCAATATCTCTTATAATACCTGGTCAATATCTCTTATAATACCTTGTCAATATCTCTTATAATAGGTAGTTAATATCTCTTATAATAACTGTTTGATACCTCTTATAATAAGTCTCTTATTCTACAGTTTCAGAAATACTACGGAGAAGCCTGGAAATGGACGCTGAGGAGAATGACGTGCGAAATTGTGACGTAGTTTTACACAGCTTGGTAGAGAATGGAGGCGACATCTCTCCTCATTCTCCAACGTTTCGGAGTTCTGTCACAATTCATTTAACACCATGCGTTAAATATCTCGAACCAACTGATACAGAAAGTTCATCCATAGAAAACATTGATATAAAAACAAATGACCAACCGTCTCATAACGAGGAACGATCGGTCGGTGAAAATGATCAAGTGCTTGATCAGAACATTGACAAGGCTATCAGTAATTCGTGTATGAGTAGCGCAGAGACTCCATTATGTAATGGCGACACATCGGATATGAAGGAAAGTGAAGCCATATTTGTTACACATGATGAAGGGAGCGAAGAAGTAGTAAAAGTAACGCGTACTCGAACTCATCGCGGAAATAGCAATATTGATGAATATATAGAAAAAGCCAGAATTTTCGCTTTGAAAACCAATGGATTTTCACCAGGTGTGTCTGATAGTGATGACAAACTTATCAGAAATGTCTATTGCGAGGGAAATAATAAGACCGATGAAGAAGAAATTGTTAAGGTTGAAAGTGAGGAAATGCTGATGTTGTGTTCCAAACTAGACGAACGAGATGATGAAAACGCAGCAATTGTTGATGAAACAATAATATCATCAAATACGGTGAACGTTCACGTCGAAAATCAGTCTGTAGACAACGAAAATGTGACAGAGAATCTGAAATGTCTCGGCGAGCAAACATACGATAGCGATAATCTGGAAACAAAAATTATCTCGGAAATAATAAAGAAAGAAGAGATTCAAGGGCAAACTTCCGCCGAGGATGAGAAGGAAAGATCAAAGAGGAAACAATCACCTCTCTCAAAATTTGGTGTTAAATTCAATGACGCATGGAAAAGTATTAAACCAAGACGGAAAGAAAGCATGGAAAAATCCAAAAATCGAGTTGCGGGGGCATACTCAGCTGAACACGATTTCACTGTAAACCATACATCTCCAACATACGACAAATCAGCATTTCAGTGGGAGGAACCTCAGAGAACTAAAGTGACCATCCTTCAAACAAATGGAATTTCCTATGAAGGAGCAACGCAGAAAGCGCATGCCATATGCAGTGAGTATGCATGCGTTACTCGTAAACCCGGATCCCCTGAGTTAATTGAAGTCACATCAGAAACAGCTGATGATACGGAATCTGAATCAGATTCAGATTTAGATATTGATACTGATTTAATCATAAAATCGACAGCTCCTCGAGTGCTAGCAGAGGACCAAGGCCCAGTTTACGTAGGGCTTATTGTGAAAGATGCGACAGATGAGAAGGGACATAATGATGTAGAAAATGATGCTGAAAACGCCAACGAAAGCACATATGCTTTACCTGCTACAGATGATGACGATGAAAAGATCAGAGACGCTGTTGGACATAACAATTCAGTCAGAACTGGTAAAAATCATATTGAAGTTGATGTTGATTCTAAAAATGTAAAAGTAAGTCAGGAAGAGGAGACTGAAATCGAAAGTGCAAATCTGGAAATAGTGGAAACCGAACCAAAACTTCATGATAAAGGTCAAGAACCGGGACATAAATCTACATCGCCTACTAAGGTGAAGAAGAGAAACAGCCTGCTGAAATATCTGCTTCACAGAGAGGGTCCTAAAAAGAGCAAGAAGGGGGGTAAAACCCAGCAAGCAGATAAAGGATCTACCCAAGGTGCAACGACGTCACTGGATATCCAAACGAAAACTGAAGCAGTATCATCTGAAGAACGACAGACAGACGCTAGCCATGGAGAAAATAATGAACCGCAACTTATGTACGTGGAATGTCGGGAGAAAGAATTATGTGCAGCAGATGATTCTGAGAAGAAGCCGATTTGTTCTTCGAATTCTTCAGACTCTGAATTTGATGATATTGATTTAAATTCGACCTCTGAAACGCCGTCTGATCTGAATGTTGATAACACTAAATTCGAAGAATCATTTTCCAAAGAGGAATTAAATTGCAATGAAAAAGAAATTGATGTCAACGAATCCGACAAAGATATAAACATTGAACGTACAGATTTCAACCTGACACCATTGGGTGACAAAATCGAAGAAAAAACTACACCAAGCCTCGATCTAGAGAAGTCAGTTTTGAGCGATTCTGGTATTTCTGACAATGCTGGGAATGATTCCCATTTGACTGATTATGTTAACAACAACAACGTAGAAGTGAGTGCAGTCCAAATCTTAGAAAATTCCGCGAAATATCATTCGGAGGAATGTCAAGCATCCGTTATTGATGTTACTTGTACAGATGATAATGTTAATCTTACCGATACCCATGATGCTACAGATGTGAGCAGAAGACAAGAAAAGAGGAAATTGCATGATGAAGAAGATGAATCTCATGAGCTGCAAAGCTCTTCTAGAGCCCATACAGAAGGGGGTCCCACAACATCAGCTAGTGCAAAATCTTCACCGATTCGAAAGAAGAAAAAGAAAAGAACGAACAGTCTTAGTGCGAAAATTTCAGATTTCTTTGGAGTCGCGGAATTTAGACGCCGAATATCTACGTCCTCCAATAAATCAGACAAAAGCCCACAAGAGGAAAAGAATATATGGCCTAGAGATGAAAAGATTGAAGAGAGAAAGCGAAGTGGTTCTTCTATTCATGAACATGGGGAAAGTAAGACTGTAGGAGCTGAAGCCAATTGCTCCGAGATCAACGTAGAAATAATTCCCGAACGTTCGCTGGAAGCCAAAAGTATGCCTGTACTTAATATAGAGCATTCACACAAAGGAGAAGACAAAACTAGTGGCGAAAAACCTCATGAAACGGCTCGAGGAAAGGGGAAGGCGAGGCGTCCTCTAAAGTCGTCATTTTTAGAAAGCCTTGGATTAAACACAAGCAAAGCAAAAACAAGACCTGTCATCAGCAATCCCATCAGACACGGAAACAGAAAGAGTAAGTAGGCGTGGTTACATGCATTACTGTGTAGGATGGCTGCGTAAGATACATCGATCAAAATAATTCCATTATTTGGTTATCTTTTTTCTGTAACTATATTTGGTATCATCGGTTTTGGCATCGAATGCGGCTAAATAATACCTTAACGAGATGGTATGCGTTTCAACGAGTGCTGTAAGACCACACAGATTGATAGATATGTCCGCGGTCCTATCCGCGCATTGAAACATGAAAGAAAGTGTAAATGGTTTTACATAAACTGTGAAAGATGCATATAGATATAGCACTAAAAGTGATAGCAGCCTTTTTATTGCTCCGTTAAAACTACAAAAGTTAAAGCTTTAAAGAGAACAAAACATAATCGTATTTATAGATGACATTACGTTCAATACATTGTTTAAAATTCTGTGCCTAATGTTTACGGATAACTGGACGTAAATGAGATTAGATGTTTCACAGTGTCTCGATTTTGCTTTAATTTAGTTGAAATTTTAAGATAGGTGAACGCCCCTCCCTCAGAAAAGAGGTAGCATCTATTGAAAAAGTTACTGTCAATAACTTAAGACTACAAGAAAAATGTACCATAAATTTATCATCTACTATCGGGCTTGTTCTTTCTTGCAAGAATAATGACAATTTGAAGCTAACTTAAAAAAAAACAAGAACAAAATAGATAAAGAAAAAAAAATAAAAATAATAACAACGACCACAAAAGAAGGCAAAGATGCCTTTGTTAGGCCAATAATCTTGATTTTGTTCAATGGTGAAAAACAAACAATTGACAGCCGGTTTTTTTTTTCACAGAGCTATTTCATTTGAAAACAAAGCGTACGTTGTGAAAAAAAGAGTATTCTATTAAATATATATTATCATTTGCTTCATAGACTCAAATCAATTTCACTGCAAGGTATAGAGCTAACAGTTAGCAGTTAACAGGGAATGTGTATTCCTCTTCTTGAATACCTAATTACAGCCTGATACCAAGGGCCCGTATTTACCCTACTCTCATTTTTGTATTTTGATAGATACCATTGGATGCCATTAAAATGATATGTATTCTAGAAACAACTACAAGGAAACGACTTCCTGTGTCTACCATGAGGTTCTTTTATGTGTCACTTTTGTTCGAAGATCCCAAATCAAATACTGTCATGATATTTTTTTTTTAAAAAGTTGACTTCAAAGCAATAAATTCTTTGATGATCGCAATATATAAAAAAGCCAGAAGACTAAAAAGAAAATATTAAAAACACGTCGTAGACTAGACCAATTAGTTATATATTTAGTATGGAAATAAGAGCGCAAATGTTATTTTTGTAATAGTACTAGATGCATGTGACATTTGTGAGTCGGAGTTTGACTAAATATAGCCAAATTGAATGCAAAAAAAATACGTACATATTATACAGATAAATTATGCGTCCAATAATAAGACACCATAGCTATTTTCGGAACCTGCACAGAGCACATTAAATTATCTTGACAGATAAGTATCGGAGTGTTTCACATTCAGTAGCTATTGACACCTGTTGTACATGAATAATTTTCAATGTTTACTAAAGCCTTATGTACATTTTTTACTCTCTACTGTAATAAGATAAATGGAGGTTAATTAGTATTCATGTTTTCTGATTAGGAACAGGTGTCCAGCTACATTACTATGCACGCTCGTGTTTAACTTGATTAATCCACAGCCAAAATTGTCACAGTAGTTTATTAATTCAAACTACTCGAGGTATTGCAGGTAAAATTTAAACAACCCAGTCCAGTTATGGACGCCGTGATATTGCACGTAAATGTAATTTGACCGAAATATGGAGTGATATCATTATTTATTTGGTCATGGTTTGTTAGTATTGATGTGGAGGGTGTATCGAATATTTTGAAATAGGTACTTCGCATTACTCAATGTGTCCTTCTTGACACATGGTAAAACACTGGCCCGTGGGGAAATTCAATATATATACGGTATCTTTACTTGATTTATCATTGCCTTTCGGTATTTCATGTACTATAAATACGTCATGATAGAAATATTTGTATTGAGTAAATGTAAATGTTTCTTTCTAGGTTTATTTGACGAAGACATCGCGATAGATGTGGACCAAGACTTGCATATCATCTCGCTATCAGGTAAGAGGTAACGATGACTAACTCCACTGCAAAGAGACCATACAGTAAATACTGAATTCACTGACTGTGATTGCGTGCGGATTACTCTATTTACCTGATCAATATATAGGGCTCACGACGGGTGTGACCGATCGACAGGGGGTGCTTACTCCTTCTAGGCTCTTGATCCCACCTCTGGTATGTCCAGGGATCCGTGTTTGCCCATCTCTCTGATTTGTATTTTCTATGGGAATTGCGAGATTGAATGTTGTTAGTTATCTTGGCCTTTTCACTGAATTAAACAAAGGATTTTATTGCCTAAGCTTGCACAGATATTTACATCATTTCGTTACACTACATCATAAAACTTATATTTTTAGATGATGAAAATGATGCAGACACGAAGTCACAAAACACTAAAGACAGGCTTCAAAACACCAAAGACAGGCTTCAAAATGAAGCCGAAAAGAGAGAAGATGGGGGGAAATATGACGCTACTGACACGACTGTAGAAAACAATGTAACTCTTCCCGAGATTGAAAGTGAAAGTGTTTTGGAAACATCCACGTCGGTACTGCAGGACTGTGCAGCAAAAGAGCCCTCACGTAAGGAAGTTAATTTAGAGGAAAATTCCTTAAAGGAAAGATTCCGAAACATTGACTCTGAAACTACATCTGTGGAAAGTTCCTTCCAGAAGGGTCCCCCAAATATTGAAGTTGAAACTAAATCCGAGAAAATCTCCTTAGTGGAGAAGCTCCCAAATATTGAGGTTGAAACTAAATCCGAGAAAATCTCCTTAGTGGAGAAGCTCCCAAATATTGAGGTTGAGACTAAATCCGAGAAAAATTCCCTAGTGGAGGAGCCCCCAAATATTGAGATTGAAATTAATCCTGAGAAAAATTCCCTGGTGGAGGAGCCCTCAAATATTGAAATTGAAATTAATCCTGAGAAAAATTCCCTGGTGGAGGAGCCCTCAAATATTGAGATTGAAATTAATCCTGAGAAAAATTCCCTAGTGGAGGAGCCCTCAAATATTGATATTGAAATTAATCCTGAGAAAAATTCCTTAGATGAGGGACTCCCAGATATTGAGGTTGAAACCAGATCTGAGGAAATTTGTTTAGACGAAGAACCCCCAAATATTGCGGTTAAAACCAAGTCTGGGGAAGGGCCCACGAATGTTGAGATTTCAACCAACTCTGACGATAAGTCTCTAGACATTGCAAATATCAAGATTAGTGTGACTTCTCCACTTTTATCATCAGAATCTAGAGACGTAAACTCTGACCGGAGTGAAAATGTAACCGACACTTCAATTCATTCTGAAATAAATTCGAGTCCTTGGGAGGATGTTTCTATAACGCTAACAACAGAAAGCACCTCTGAAACACAATACCTAACTGATTCCATGAAGTTTGATCAAGACGATTCAGAAGTAGCTCCAAAGATAGAACCAAAAGTATTAACTTCAGAGAATACTCAAAATGGAATTAAAGAAGACCCTATCGATGTTCAGGCCTGCGATACGAATGTGATACAGTCAGCTGATGTTTCTGAACCAGACGTGAGGCCAATAGAATTTGAAACTGAGGCCAGTAAAGAAATAACTGTTGAAAATGAATTTGAAAGGAAAGTTCGTGAAGTAGTTCCTGATATGCCTGATCCAGAAGAAGTGACGTTATCGGCATTAGATACAGAAATTCAATTAGATACAGTGTCTGTTACTAATGAACTGAACGAAAAGAATAATAATGTAAACGGCGTGAATCTGTTTACAGAAATATCCAACGAAGAAAAAGTGGAGGATAGAAAATATGTTGAGGAAAAACTGTCCGCTAACAGTGGTGAAACGAAAAACGATGAGAAATGTCTGAATGCTTGTAATGATGAAGACAATTCGCCAGAGGACGAGAAATATCATGTGAATGATTGTAGGCATTTAGAAGTGGACGAGAAAAGTGATGTGACTGTTTGTAACGATTCAGAAAACGAAACCACAGTGAAAACGTCATTTATAACTGAAAGTAAAAATGATTGTCAAACAAATAACAATAAAATTGAACACCTTTCAATTTCAAGTAAAGATAACCACATAGTTTCAAAACGTGAAGAGGCATCCGAACTTGTGGCAAGCTGTGGGGATTGTGTTCAATGTGAAAACAATCGAGATCTTCCAAATGTTTCTCCAAACCACATCACTGTAGAGGTAACTATAGAAACACCTCCTGTGTCAAGTGAAATTGATTTATGTGAAATGACGAACCCTGACACAACAGAAAGGTGTCAGAAAATCGGCCGTGATCCATTATGTAATGCTGCAGAGTACGACAGCATTGACATGGACGAGGAAAGGACGGTGGCAATAGAAAACCCGAATTACTGTGACACTTGTCAAGCTGAATACAAAACGCCTTTGGATAAAGTTGACGATCTTCATTCACAGGTCCATGTTGACGTCAATGAAGATAATACACACAGCTTATTGGCTTTGCCTTCAATCCCAAGTTCAGCAGAGGAGAGGAAATCGTCCACTGCACGATCAGCCAGTATGGAGGAGTTAACAGTGCATTCTAGTCACATTTATGAAGAAATTGAGAAAAAGAGACCCATTATTTATCGACGATTTTCAGATAAAACGGAGAATAAGAAAGTGATATGTACAAGTCCGGATCCCGAGGGGAAAAAAGTTAAGAAAAAGAAATCAAGAAGTAGTTCATTCTCAGAATTCTTCAGGAATCCAACAAAATACAAAATGCCAGGATGGAGGAACAAAAAATCAAAAGGTACACAGATCGATTTTAATTCAGACATGCACTGCAGACTGTATCTGTCTTCTTTTAAATGCAAATTGTTAGTATTGTTGTAATCTGTTCATTTACATTTCATAGAAATGTTAGAGGATAAATCATAGAGCTAGAGGTAAGCCTTCACTAATGACTGCTTGCTGCAGACCTTGATTTCAGAATTGTTTTGAGGTGAAGTGTAATTTTCAAGCATACTTTGTCATAAATTAATAAGACACAAAGGCCTTGATGTAATAATGTGTTATTTTAATCATTACTTATACAAACATAAATATGATATTTACAACAAAGTAACAAACACATAACCTGTATGTTATGCCATCTAATTAGATTTAATATGCTATTCACAACTGTATTCAAAATTTAACATATATCATTAACAAATGTTTTGAGGGTCCATGTTTAAAAAAATACTATTACACATGTCAAGTTACAAAATATTGTTACACATTTCGTTTTTACAAAATATTATTGCAAATTTCATGTTACAAAATATTTGTTACACATTTTATGTTACAAAATATTATTACACTTTATGAAAAAGTGAAGATAAGCAAGAAAGATCAATCTCATAACTCGTATAAAGAATACAGAATTAATTCATGAAAGAACATACATCGAGTGACAAGTGTCCTCGGGGACAGAGTGTCTACCAGCAGAGATACATGATCGATGGTTAAATGAAAAGGTGAAGGTAACGAACAATGATCAAATTCGTAACTCGTCTACAGTTTGAGCACGATTGATATCAATTTTCGTAACTCGTCTACAGTTTGAGTACGATTGATATCAATTTCGTAACTCGTCTACAGTTTGAGCACGATTGATATCAATTTTCCAGAGAATTAATAACAATGAACCTGATTACTTCTAGGTGGGCCTTGATTAAAACTGTTTTAATTTAAAGAGATGTTAATTATTTGTATACATTATAGAGGGTAATTAAAACAGTGCTCTTTAATTCTTGTCTTAGCGAGACATGACCATTAATGAAAAATATTATTATATCAAATCTGACAAGAATATTTGTCTGTTTGGTAAATATTACGTGAGTAACCTGTAATAAATTAAGATGTCGAAATCCCGATGCTAATCAGAAATGGCGGTAATACACTGGCTAGGACAATGCGGTCTTGGATTAATCTATCTACCAGGACGACGTTACCTACCCTAGTGGTATTGTTGAGGTGATCTCGGTAAGATAGATGCGATATAATCTGATCTACATTTGTGGCCGTCTAAAACAATTAAGTCGTTCAAATTCTATATGAAATATGCAGTGCCTGGTTTTATGGCATGACTCATGATAAATATACAGCATAAAGCTAAAGAGGAGGTTTTAGTGGGTTTCCTTTCAGAAATGAATATAATAATATACAATCGTTTACACATTAAATTGATGTTACATATAAAGTAATGATATCGCTTACACAACAGTGACATATTGAAATATTTATTGTGCACAATTTTAGGTATAAAAAAGAGACTCCAGGCTTGCATTGTTTTAACTTTGTGTTCTTTATAGGATTTATGAGATTGATCACTGTTCGTTGGTCAGTTGTATATTATTTAACGTCCCTCTCGAGAATCTTTCATTCACATGAAGACGTTACCATAGTCGGTGAAGGGCTGCAAAATTTCGGCCTATGTTCAGCGCTTACGACCTTTGAGCAGGGAGGGATCTTTATGGTGCCACACGTGCAGTGACACAGGGGCCTTGTGCTTTTGATTTATTTATTTTATTTTATTTTATTTTATTTTTGGTCTCATCCGAAGGACTTCCCCAATTAGTCGCCTTTTTGCGACAAGCAAAGGCTTCTGAGGACATATTCTAACCCAGATCCCCACGGGACGTTCGCTGTTCGTTAATTTCACTTGTCCATATATCGTTGTACACATATAAAGAAGCTAATCTAATTTTTACTTTTTTTATCATTTTTCAGAACAACCAAAGAACAAAGACGGCGACATGGTCAGCCAGACTAGTTCCTCTACATCTATACTGTACATGTAGAAAACTGCTTATTTCTCATAACTAATAACATGGGACTAACAGTGATTCATGGGAATCTCTCTCTCTCTCTCTCTCTCTCTCTCTCTCTCTCTCTCTCTCTCTCTCTCTCTCTCTCTTCGTGGTGGATATGACCCAGTACTTGTTCTAATTTTGATTTCGAATAGCAAGTTCTGTGTCCAAAAATATCATGAATTAAACATGGCTTACAAATTATCATGAATGGAACATGGCTGACAGATTCCTTGGAATTTCTGACACCAAAGATATTTCTTCGGACAATAGTGACGTTTAGAGAGTGCTTCGAAGGAAAAGCGGAAACGGGAAAACGCAATGGCGAGCGCAATCAGACTAAAGTAATCAATTTACGTCTAGAAATTCTTTACCTCAGAAGAATATTGATATACTCGATACATTTAATCTGTGTTAGTCAAGAAACTGTCACGTGACATACAGATATGTACCTAAAAATCCATATATCAATATCAGGTATGCTGCTCTCACACTTCACAAGGTGACATGACATTTATGTACTGAACAGTATAGTACATTAACAAATACGATGAACTATGCAGTGATATCGGACTTTAATCCGGGTTAATGATGTATCCGGTATACACAGTTCATTGCTAATATCATAACACTATTCAATGTTATATGTAATATTATTATAGTGCTATGTTAATGTTATTTTTTTTTAAACAATGTAAATATGAATATTAATCTACTAATAAAGTTATAATTAGAAATGAGTGCATATTTTCCATTCTTCTCTAAAGAGTATGCGTTAATTGATTGTATTTCGTATGGATGAAAAGGCTAAGGTAACGAGCAGTACTCAGTCTCGTAATTCCTATAGAAAATACAAATCAGAAAGATGGGGAAGCACGGACCCCTGGATATACCAGAGGTGGGATCAGGTGCGTAGGAGGAGCAAGCATTCCCTGTCGACCGGTCACACCCGCCGTGAACCCTATATATTGACCAGGTAAGCGGCCTAACATTTGGTATGAAGCACGTCAGATAACATTAGACCTAATAGACGATTGTACCGGCAAGCTAGCTCCAATCTATTTATACTTGACGTTGCATCAGTAAAAGATACAAGTGAGTTTTTTAATGGAAAATGTAGCAATGGCAAAAGTGAAGATAACAAAGAGCGATCAATCTCTTAAATTCTAGAATACAAAACCGAGAACGATAAGCACGACCGGGGTCTCTAAAATCACTAGAGGTGACATCAAGTGCCTAGGAGGAGTAAGCATCCCATGTCACATGTCTACAGGTCACGCCCTTTGTCAGCCCTATATCGTGATCCCAAATGTCTTTTACAGGGGATTTGTTTGTTTTTAATGAGTTCATAGTTTAAATATTTGAATTATGATATAGGTATATCCCTGTTTTTAAAAATGAATTAGTGATTCTGACTGCGGATTACACCGTTTACCTGATCATGTAAACATGCATTTAGACTGTCACATAAATGACCTGTTATAGCACAAAACCCGGATTTCAGAAAAAGAATAGTTAAATTACAAACTGTCATATACAAATATATTAGATATAAATATCTACTATTGTGATGCTCATTTTCATAACTTCTATAAAGAATGCAAAATTAAGAGAAGGACAAACAATGACCCCTGAACAACCAGAAATGGGATCAGGTGTCGAGGAGGAGTAAGTAGCCCCTGTTGATCTGTCACACTCGTCATGAGCCCTACATCTTGATGAGTTAAAATTAGTATAAGAACGGAATAACATTGATATGAAATACGCTAGACAGCATTCGACCCATGATAAAAATGAAAATATGATGTAGTAATAATTTTGACGATTAACTGATTTACTCCATAATTTCCATCGGTTTCCTACCTCTTCCTCGACCCCCCCCCCCCCCCCCCCCTTAAAAAGCACTAGATTGTAGAAAGATGGGAATTGCCATGTGGTAATTCAGGCTACAATTATATACATTAACTCTCGACAGTATCCCAAATACAGATTTACATTTTAACTAAGTTAGTTCTATATCCTGAAAATAAAATAAATGTGTATCAATCACCACGTATTTCTCTTTCTGTAAAAGTGGTGCCACTCTGCATTCCAGCCCCGCCCACCACTTAGAACCATATTCTAAACACAAGGAAATATTCCTTATATCAAAGAACAAAACAACAACAACAAACAAAAAAAGGGGGGGGGGGACCAAAAACATAAACAAAAACAAACTCCAAATGCAATGCAATCTCTCTCTTTTATTCGCTGCTACAGTAACGGTTCGATTGATAAAAATATTGATATATAAATGATGGAATGTACTGCTATATATTTTATTTCACACATAATGACGAACTTTCTCAGTCCCTCCTTTCAAAGTGATTCCAACTTTTCATTTTTTCATTCCTATTGTAAAACTATAAATCTCTTTAAATCGTCCAAACGTTTCAGCATTTTAAATAAACGTCTCTTTAATTCGAACCTGTTTTAAAAAGCGTGCCGTGCATTGTTGTGGTTAGTTGTGTCAGTATCATTAAAACATGTTTTCACAAAGTGGGGGGGGGGGGGGGGGGGGGGCGGGGTGCTGAGGGACATTAGCCAAATGTTGATATCACTTATAAAATCTTGTACAGCCAAGTCTTTTGTCTGTAATGTACAGCCATTTCTGGGCACATGTATTTCATTTCCTTCTTCATTGAGAAAATATTTTTCCATTAACAGACTTTAATATCTCAATAAGAACCAGTGACCCCCGTGGATCTTTATGTCACGGATGATCGTTAATTAAACTTTGGTGTACGTTTCGTCTTAGGCTGTTATGGCAGTTTAAATACAGTGCTTAACACAACTGTCAACTTGTTCAGACGAGCTACTGGGAAAAAATCACTGAACCAGTTCAGCGCAGCCAACAGCCGTTTAGTATTTATCGAGGGTATTTGCAAATAACAAGGATCGAATTTCTAGTATAAAGAGTTCGTATTTCTTGTGTAGCCCAGATTTGACGCGATCGAAACCTGCAGACTCTGAAAATGACGGACTCGTAGAATTTGTACCGTCTGAATCTGTCCAGTTTTTTTCTATAGTCAGGATATCGTGTCCGATTGGAGTTGTATTTACTGGACAACTGTGGTTTTGTGAATGAAGTGGTTGTGTCTGTGACGGGAATATGGGAGCGAAACCCAGTATTCCTGTGGTGCAACTACCACGGGACACGGTTGTCATAGTAACCGGAGCAAACTCAGGTGAGGAAATATTCAATAGTATATTCAATATTCCCCTTTTTAAAAGGAAAATATCAATCAATTATGGAAAAGGTGGATTGAAAAAAAATCGAAAAGTTCTGAATACGGCAAACCTAATCTTTGTGAAATTTGTAGTATGGTTTATAAAGAAAGATATTGATTCTATTATAGAACAAAATACATATCATGTCTCAAATGTTTCTCAGTTCCTTTCACATAAATATCCTCTATGTCAGCTTCAGGCTAACAGAAGTCGATATTTACAGGGACCCACAATAAAACTAAATAACAGGTGTTAGAAATCCCCCAAGTAATAAGATCTGGTCAATAATTTATAATAAAAAAATAATAAAAAATATATCCCAAGAATTGGAAAGTCACGATAGACGTATTAAGTAATGGATCTTAGTAGATTCAAATTGAGTTGATGTACTTTAACGATAGCAATGTTAGCCCCTTTTTAACCAGACATACACAGCTGTATACGGCATATACTCGGCTAATGCTAATGCTAATCTTTGGTAATCCGTTAATAGTTCATACAAAGCATTTATAAGTTCTAATGACTCGGGTGGGTGGGTGACTTTCTTTTTATATATGTAAATTACATTTATGCACTTTTAAAAAGTTCTACTTAAATAAAATGAAGACAGTTTTTTGCAACAGCTTTACGTGCAATTTAAAATCAACGTAGATGTTAACAGCCTGATCAAATTATGGACGAGTTAGGGTTGACGTCTGTGTAGAAATAAGTTCGTGATGGCTTCATTTATTTAAAGACCAAGTCACCGTTTTTTAATTGTTACAAGAAGTCAATATTGAACATCAACATGAAAGACGATAAATTTAGAAATGTAATTCCTATTTAACTACCCTGTTGAATATAAACCTTTACGATAATATGGAAATTCTTTCTAGTTTCATTTGAATCGTTCTAGATTAAAGTGAAATACCGTTTTGTCTCACACACCGTTTGAAGACGGGTGAAAGCGGTGCGAACCGCTCGAGAATTTGTGATCTCTTAACGATTATCTTGTTTGCCAATTTTAGAGCAATTCTATTAACACGGGTTTCATCAATTAAGCGTATTATGTTAAGCCAGGTACTACGTCTGTATAATGATAGACTTCCTTTCGAAAAATATATAAGCATCAGCAAATACACGTATCTTCCTTTTAAATGTAATCACCTAGCAGTAGGTAAATCTAATCACCTAGCTGGGTAGCGCGGTAGGTAAATCTAATCACCTAGCTGGGTAGCGCGGTAGGTAAATCTAATCACCTAGCTGGGTAGCGCAGTAGGTAAATCTACTCACCTAGCTGGGTAGCGCAGTAGGTAAATCTAATCACCTAGCTGGGTAGCGCAGTAGGTAAATATACTCACCTAGCGGGGGGTAGCGCGGTAGGTAAATCTACTCACCTAGCTGGGTAGCGCGGTAGGTAAATCTACTCACCTAGCTGGGTAGCGCGGTAGGTAAATCTACTCACCTAGCTGGGTAGCGCGGTAGGTAAATCTACTCACCTAGCTGGGTAGCGCGGTAGGTAAATCTACTCACCTAGCTGGGTAGCGCGGTAGGTTTGAGTGTCGGCTACTAATCAGTAGTTCTAACAGGGAGTTATATTTTGTAAAGATTACTTTCTACTAAAACTACATTTTTAACTAAACAAGACAAACTTGAAACTTCAATTTCAATATATTATTTTAAATATCCTGCACTTTCCTTTTTCCCGCCAGATTTCTCTAACTGATGTTAATCACGAGATTTGCATGGTTTTACACGTAAGTGAAAACTGAAAATATCATATTACAAAATATATAACTCAAGACGACATTTTTGTTTCAATCTTCATCTCTGTCCACTCTCCTCAGTGTGCTCTATCAGTACCGACATTTCGTAGAAATTTCCTAGAAATCATAATTAGTAGTACCAGTTTGAATTTCGTGGAAATGTCTGGTTAGGATTTGTGACTGTGAGTTGCATAAAGCTCCCGATTGATGATAAGTACTATCTTTTGATGAAGGCAGTGGGAAGGCATTTAATGATTAGAGATAACCGTTTAGAACGCCGAGTGGTACTCTTACCTTACATGGGGGGGGGGGGGGGGGGGGGGGGGGGGGGGGGGGGGCTCAAGTAAATGGCAAATAAAATAAGATACTAGATGAGTTGTCTGATTAGAATGTGGTGACACTTAATTGCAGTTAATTGTTTATTTTTAATGACCCGTTTCCTGGTGATTAGAACCACCACATTGCAGCTCTGTTGAGTGTTGGTGATATAAATGCGCTATACTTTGGTATTTCTTTGTTGAGTGTTGGTGATATAAATGCGCTATACTTTGGTATTTCTCTGTTGAGTGTTGGTGATATAAATGCGCTATACTTTGGTATTTCTCTGTTGAATGTTGGTGATATAAATGCGCTATACTTTGGTATTTCTCTGTTGAGTGTTGGTGATATAAATGCGCTATACTTTGGTATTTCTCTGTTGAGTGTTGGTGATATAAATGCGCTATACTTTGGTATTTCTCTGTTGAGTGTTGGTGATATAAATGCGCTATATTTTGGTATTTGTGTATTTTAGGTATTGGCTATGAAACGGCAAAATTCATCGCCATGATGGGCGCCAAGGTTGTGTTGGCCTGCAGAGACGAATACAAAGCTAACGATGTATGTCGGTTGGTTGTTTGTAGATTCTTGGTGCCTGGTCTTTATATATCGAAATTAGAAATAGAAGGCAACATGAAAATGATTAATTATTGCTTTCATTATATATATATATATATATATATATATATATATATATATATATATATATATATATATACATACATGTACACACACAGATATATATATATATATATATAGATACACACACACACACATATATATATATATATATATATATATATATATATATATATATATATATATATTCAGACGTTTAGAAAACAAAATAGTTTTGTGTTAGTAAAACATTTGAGGATGCTACAATTTTACTTGTGTTTTTATAATATATATATTTATATATTGTTGTACAGTAAGACTTTTCTATTCAACTTTACTTATATCACATATACGGACATTGAACAACATATATCGACTGTCTACCGTATTCCGTATAAACATCGATTGTGTAAGTGAAATATCGAAAGTTAGTAACATCACCTGTAAACATGATCTACACAGGTAATAAACAATTTGAATTCGACGTTAAAAACAATCACATTTTTAAATTGAAAAAGGCATGCTACAGGTATTAGTAGAATTTTTCTACGTTAATCTTACTGAAGACAAACATTCTAATCAACATGACCAAATAAACGTATTATGGTAAAAGGCTGATAAAAGATTTGTAATTTATAAATCCTATCAATCTATTCATGTAAATCAGTCATGCATTACAACACATGGTGCACTTTTACCATTTAATATTCATATTCACGGTGTCAATGTAGCACCTATATTATTCAGTGTTACTGGTAACATTCAAAGTACTATTGTAGTATTTGCGTGTTACTGGTATCTGTGTAGTTTATTTTTTTTTCTCTTCAATTTATTGGTTACACATACAATTACTCCGAGGTTGACATTAAAAAGATGTTAAAGTTCCCCAATGACAATATCTACGTAGTCTTTGGTGATCTTTTATTTTTTCAACAATCCGTTGGAATTGCCATGGGCACAAAGTGTGCTCTGTTCAAGCTCTCCAAAAACACATGAAGTAAACCATATGCGTATTGGTGTGACTTTGGGGGGTGGGGGGAGGGGGGTTATAATTTTCTAAAGACCTGCACATATATCTATATTTATATTCCCATATCATTCATTTACCATTAAAAATGGAAATATGGTGAAACAAATAGAAATCACAAAAAATTGTTCGAACTCGACATGGAGATCAATTATCACATTATATGTTTCCATCTATAGATAGCATTTAATACTTATAGAGACATTTTATTTTAAAAAAAAAAATCGTTAAATGAATAGGAACTTTTACAAGTATTGTTGGATTTAGAAAATTCTCTTTTGTGTAAAATAGGCTTAGATTGATTGAAGTTGGGGATAAAGGGGATTGTACATCCCTTTTCGTTGACCATTTATAATAAAATAGTCTCTCTTTTTTTTTTTCATTTTTAGGATTTTTACCCCCCCCCCCCCTTTTTTTTGGGGGGGGGGGGGCTGGAAAGGAATAAGCTTAGGTTCCAACCACCTCATCCATTCTGGATAAGCGGCTCTCATTATACAAGATTAATTCTCACAGTATGAAAAAATTATGTGATCACACACGATGTTTGTGAATTCATAATCATTAAATTCATACGATGAATTACTACTATCAAGAATTTCACTTTTAATGAATATGGAGCATGTAATTAAAACGTGATTGAAACCTATTAGCAATTTGACACTCGTTCAAATGCATTTAATTACACATATTTGAAAATGAATTAAATCACAGATACATTCAATTACTTTTAAATATACAATTTATTACAGCCAGTTATCTAACCCTGGCTTCAATTATCTAACCCTGAGGATGAGTGAAAAAAGAACTCGCTTTACTGATACAAAATTAATTCTATTCGTAAACTCAACACCAAAAACAAAAAACAAAAAAACAAAAACAACAAAAAAAAAAACCAACAAAAATACAAAAAACACAAAAAAAGAAAAACAAAAAACAACAACAACAAACAAAAAACAAAAAAAAAACCACCAAAACATGGAATATAGATAATACATGTATGCTTTTTAATGTGTACAAAAAATTTGCGCAAAGGGACAGGATATACTATTTGAGGAAACCATCCCATTTAGTTGCCTCTTACGACAAGCAAGGGGTACTGAGGATTTATTCTAACCCAGATCCCTACGGGATTATATTATATGATAATCATAGCAATAACATGACAATAATAAATAATAATTGTAATAATAATAATAATTATAAACAATAATCGTTATAAATAATAAAAAATTATAACAGTAATAATAAAACAAAATAACTACCACGCCTACTAGGTACATTGTAGCTTTTATTGTCCTTTCATGGATATACTTGTACATTTAAAATATCCAAAGACATTTTCTTTAATACCAGGCAATCAGGCGAATGGATGCCGAGTTCCAGGAAGAGAAGAGGCTGAACTCCACGAATATCATCAGAGATGACCATCTGACCCTAGAGTTTATGAAACTGGATCTAGCCTCTCTAGATTCCACCATGAAATTCATCGAGACATTCAAAGAAAAATACAACAGATTAAATCTTCTTATTTGTAATGCTGGAATATACTCAAAAACTAAAGGTGAGAGAGAGAGAGAGAGAGAGAGAGAGAGAGAGAGAGAGAGAGCACGCGCGCGCAGAGAGAGAGAGAGAGAAAGAGAGCACACATTCACGTTTATAATACTCTATATCAATCTCTCTCTCTCTCTCTCTCTCTCTCTCTCTCTCTCTCTCTCTCTCTCTCTCTATATATATATATATATATATATATATATATATATATAAAATTGACAATTTACCTTATATATTTATAAGTTGATAACACTATATATATATATATATATATATATATATATATATATATATATATATATATATATATAAAAGTCTAAAACACTCTATACATATATTTATAATGGTTCGTGTTTCTTTCGTATATTAACGTTACATAATATTATGATTAACATGTTTGATAAACTGCCGCTGTAATTTTCATTGTGACATTTTTCTATAAAACACGGCCTCGTACAGATAAGAAAAATACCAAATACCAACCAAAAAAAAAATAAAAAAATACAACAATGCATTATTGTTCTGTGTAGCGGCTACAAACTGTGGTGATATGCAGATATCAAAACTATTGTGTGATAGTCCATTATGTGTTAATCATTCTCCAAGAATTAAATAAAATAGAATAAATGGCTGAACACATGTTTGCTACACTCAATGTCTTGTTCAAAATATCAAATATAAAAAAAAGCCAGTCTTTGTTTTTGATCCATCATTATTGACTATTTCTGAGTTTCGAGTTCGAAAATAAATAATTCAAACAAAACGAAAGATTATTTCGTCTCAAGCGGCTGAAAACGAGATGAAAAAAAACAAAAAAAACGCATCTTTTAGAGTTTTATTTCAGACCTTCAATGAATATTGATGCATTAATGTAAAAATGTAAATGTGCAAAATGTCTACAGCCAATACTCAAGGTGTTCGGTATTTGAGGGTTATGTCGCTATGTTTCTGTATAACCTAACGACTCCTCTAGGATTGTTGTATCACGGTATGTAATGTTAATATCTTATAACTAAGAACATCCATCGCGCACAGTTGTGTAAACATAAGACGTTCTGATCTATGGTAAAACACACCAACTTTCAGCTTCCTAATAAAAGCATGGTGAAAAAAGGCCCAGAAAAGAAAAATCGAAGAAATTCATTCAACCGTATAAAACTAAGTTTTACAATTTTCGTTAGAATAAGTCAAACGTGATAAAGGTGCACGGTCGTCTGCATCTAATTATTAACCACATAACAAATTTCAGATTCCTAGGGTAACAGTGGAAAAATTCTAGAACACTTCAATGAATCTCGCAAAACTCAGTCCAGTTTGACAAAACGAAAACTTGATCTGTAAACATACAGTAAACTATATATGACAGACTTACAGATAGACGGACAGATGTATGGACGAAGTGCAAACTAGTTGTCTCCTCCGTCAGTAGGGGACTAATTAAGTTTAAACATCAGCAGCGTTAATGCGTATCTCCGTGATCTTTGAATGACTTGTCCTTTGCTCAGATTCGGAAATACTTAGAACTAAAGTGATGTATAAATTGTCTTCAAATGATAATTTACGTTCATTAGCCTGGCTTGTAACATAAACGAACACTTCCCTATAAATTGACAATCAAATGTCTACTCGATATAAATAAATGTAAATGAGAAAGTAGTAACAGCATTTTCGTAAGATTAGATATCAAATGATGTATGTTTTAATGCTGTATTACTGTTCTGAATTCATAGTGTAGTGATTGTCGACCTGTAATAACTTGTGTTTGCTTCTCTGGGATTTATTTATTGCCTTCCATCTCCTATTTTCCGGGCGATATGGATATTTATTACCCTATTTATTTTTGGGAGGTTGTTATTTTAGGCCTACAGTCCATTGGATTATTTGATCTTGATTTATTTCCATACTTTCTTTTGGGGTGAGATGTAGTGGGGTGGGTGGGGGTGGGGGGGGGTTGGGGGTTGGAGGAGAGTGTCGCTAAATATATACAAAAATCCCCTGTCATTAATTATTGGGTTATTTTTATTTTCTCATAAGGTTTCTTCCCCCCCCCCCCCCCTTTTTTTAATTATTATTATCAAATTGCTCTAAGCCTATGTGTTACGTAAAAGTGACAGAGAGATTGATTCACCAATGTTTAAAATTAAAAAAAAAAATGTAATGTTTTTTTTTCAGTGATGACAGAAGATAACTTTGAGTTGACTTATCAGGTAAAAATTTACGTAATTTGTTTTTAAATGTAATCTTTACACTGCTTAACAGTCACGAGCACTGCCCCGTCCTTATTGATTTCCTGTAGAAAACATCTATCAAGTGTGAAATGCATTGTTTATACGACGGGTCGACATAATTGACGTGCGTGGGTTTGTGTAATTTACATTACTGCATATCATGAATTATGTAACATGCGAGAAAGTATAGCAAAGCACGCGCAACAATGAAAAATTCGAATGAGATCCTATATTTATGCATTGCATTCTTCATATTAATCTCCTTATCCCAATTAACAAACCAAAGAAAGCATCTCATTATTCAAATATTTGCATTTCCATTGTTTTTTGCCTTTCATAGCTTTGCAGATTAATGAGAGGCATTTCTTTATTAATACATTGCAGTTGTGAACAATGGCGTATGAACCTTGATAAATATAGTGCGTCTATTTTTAACAGCTGGGAATCCCAGCAGAAATAAAGGTAGAATATAGATAATATGAACAAATTTCAGTTTTTAAAAAATGGAGAATGGTATGAACTGCGCCGTTTCACTCTAAATTAATGCGCTTCAGGAAATACGCCTGCTTGAGGTATCGGAGCTCATGACCTCATGTATTTTTAAAAATGATGTTCATTTCTTAATATGTGAAATAGCTTTATAAAATATATTACTTTTATTCTATTTCTTAAAAATTAATTTTTGCCTCTTATCACATTCGCACCAACAATGTTTTCTGTTCAGAGTTTTGTTTGTCTGGCACCATGTTGCACATTTTTTACCTTTTCTTCAGATTTACGGGATCACTCTCCACCAAACTTGTCTCAGAGTATACTTGTGTGAAGGAAATAAATGTTCCTTAATCGAGGTCCATATCCCCTCTTCTAATGAGATAATTAGGGGGGGGGGGTGAAAATAGAGTGGAGGACGTAAGAAATGTTTTGAACTACTGGGTTAGAAAAAAAAAGAAAATTTAAGTTGTTACATTTTACTCTATATAAATACCAGATCAAAGCTTGATACTCATAGCCAGTACTCTAAGACATGTACTATTGATAGTCACTCAGTCGAAGGTTTAACGCCACTGTTGTGACCCCATTATAATGCTAAGTTCATAAATCACATTTCTGTGTGAAAATAAAGTAGCAGTTTGAGTTTTCGTTCATTTGAGCAGTCAAACTTTGAGTAAAATCTCATACTTCAGTCCAAGTTTAGACTCAAGTTTTTTTCGCGAAACCCCAGGCCAGGTGAGAATTGTGGTCCACTGTCCTCTGGTTTAAAACTATATATGAACATTGTGTTACCTTACAGGTGAATTACCTGGGGCATTTCCTTATTGTTGCTCATCTGATCCCCATTCTGATGAGATCAGGAAAGGACTGTCGTATAGTTTTCGTGTGCAGCGAGGCTCACCAGAAAGCAAAGTTTGATGTTAATTTGGCTGAACATGGGAAATCCAGTCCATTTGATTGCGATTCCATCTATAACAACACGAAGCTGTTCCAGGTTTAACATTTCTTTTGTTTTAAGTTATTTTTAAATTCTTGGAAAGAAATAAAACGGAGCAATGATATAAAGATTAGATTCACAGGAATAGAAAATTGTGCACTTATATGCGTTGTTACGTGATTTTTGTGCAAACGATATTGATTTTGGTATATTTAAATACGATCTTTCGAAGACAGACATCATAACGACTTGTAAAGTCAGAACTCGCGATTTCTCGCTCTCTTTTGGGATGAGATTGCTTTGTAGTTTAGCAATGGTGATTTTATCAGGTTTAGATTTAGATGACGAGTAATAGCTGTTTAAAACAAAATGTAAGACGTCATATGTTTACAGATTATGCAGATGTATTGTGTGGACAAGATTCTTCTCAAATCGGATGTGGAAGTGTGTTGTGTAAATCCCGGCGTCGTGAACACCGATTTGTTGAAAGATTTACCGGAAGGGCAACCAGGAGTGGGGAATTTTTGCATGGATTGCTTCGGTAATATTGACGTTTATTACATTCAAAGGGAATCGCTTACATATAGGATCACAACAAGGAAAAAAAAAGATATGACGAAGTCTATTGCGTGAAATTATTAATCATCTGATTTCAGTTTTCCTGTTCTTGGTCAAATCCAAGCATGGATGTGATACGTCGTATGTGTTTCTTTCAGGGTGTATTAAAACACCTCACACCGGATGTGCCACCACCGTATACGCAGCAGTGAATCCTGAACTGATTGGGATTAGTCGCGGATACTACAAACATTCAAGAGCGGCCCCGAGTTGGCCGAGTAAAACGGGAAGGTAAGGAATCTATATAATAGTAACTTATCGGGTTTTAACGGCTGGTAAGACGCCTCGAATATATTATACGTTCGACATTTGTTCGAAAATGGACGCTTCCAATCATTCTTTAGATCACAAATTAGTGATATTTAACGTTTCTAGGACTTGCTATTGGGGGTGTCATCGTTTCTAGCAACTTTTGAATGGGAAAAAGGATCAACAATTTTCAGTCAGCATCTTCTCAATTGATTTGGAAATGGATGTTGCATGGGGTTTGTTTTTTCCGCCTGCGGGAAAGGCCCGAGAATATGCGATTCGACTACAAAACGCAGCACAAATAGTCAAAGAAAGATAACTCTTACCAGGTTACAAATGACAACACGTGACAGGATGTCCACATTCATGTTCTTGTTGTGTTGTTTAATTTTTGTACCTGTATGTTCCATGTAGAGCCTCTCAGTGATTGATTGATTGTATATTGTTTAATGTCCCTCTTGAAATTTTGTTTATATGGAGACGTCACCATTGCTGGTGAAGGACAGCAAAATGTGGACCTATGTTCGGCGCTTATGGCCTTTGAGCAGAGAAGGATCTTTATCGTACCACACCTGCTGAGAAACGGGTCTCGGTTTTTGCGGTCTCATCCGAAGGACTTCCATTTAAAACAGTCGCCTTATACGACAAGCAAGGGAGTACTGAGGACCTATTCTAAAAAATCAGAGCCTCTTAGTGAAAACAGAAAGTTTCAAAGGTTTCGGGGGGGGGGGGGGGGGGATTACGTAGAAACCGTTATGTATTTCTCAATTGTAAATTTGTAAGGGGTAAGGTTATACGTGTTACATGTAAACACACAGATCCACCAGATACACAATGTTAAAATATGAATCTTTTTTTCCCCAGAGATCCTGAATATCAAAGTTTTCTGTGGGCCTCTACAAGGGAACTTCTGAAGAAGTACATTCCCCCAGACATCGACAAGCTGTTAGATATCACTCTAGATGTGAACAATAAACCCAAAAAGTAGTGGAAGGGGAGTGTTCAAAAGATAACGACCAATTACTGTGATAAAAGAGGACACCAACATTGTAGTCTAATAGTAATTCTGTTTAAGGAGGAATAACACACCAGAGAGATCTGCACAATGATATTTGGAAAAGAGAAAACTTTCACATTTAGTGAAAAATACAGTAGTGATAGAAAAATTAATCAGCAATCGACACTTTCCAGCTAGACGATTAGATTCAAATGGAATATACATGTATTACTGATATTTATATTTTCATTTAAGTTTCAAAGAGGAAGTCAGCCATTATTACGGTGCATTATTCCTCCTTAAAGATACCAATGCTATCAGAGTAAAGCCATGAAATGACAGAACTATTGAAGTCGAATGACTGACTCTGCTTTTTGTTGAACGGCAACCTCATTGTCACGTTCGTTTGATTTCATATTGTATGAATATTTCCACTGAGAAAACCCCAGCTGTAATTTACTACACCACGATGTCCACCAGATGGACGAACTATTTTCGCGTTAGTTTCGTATTTGAGACGAGTAACCATGAGTTACAGTGTCGTTCTTTAGTCGGGTTCTAACATCTAATTTTGAGTGCGATTTTAGTTTCCAGATCATACATTGGTGTGTCCCAAGTCTCGTTTTACTATGATGTTTGACATTTTCGTGCACGTATATTTCGATTAACAATACATGTATAAAGGTGCTGACACAAAGTGTTTGTTTCATAAATTGCATTTCCGTGTGACGATATGGCCATTTGAAATGATGAACTGTTGAAATACAGAAAACGATGTCAACTAGTTTACCAGTGTTTTGATTTAGTAAACATGGAATTTTGTACCAGTATTGAAAATGTGTATTAATTCATTAGCTTTTTGTACTCCTAACTCCTACTGATTAATGCGAAAGCAACCTTTATGATTAAGCGATTTACATTTTAACTGAAAAATGACATTAACTACATTTAATTCAACGAAGAGTTGAAATCGAATAATTAAACACCAAGTCTTTGTAATGAAAGTCATTCTGTTTCATTTGTTGAATTAAGATTATGAAGTCATGTACGCTATTAATTTATTTCCTGGTTTGTAATGTCGTATTGAGGAAGTAATCATAGACTTTCCATATGCAATTATTTCAAAGAAACCCTCCAGATGTTCTCAAGTAACAAGCCACCAAACACTTGAAATTCCAATTCCACACACAGAGGAGGGGATTTCATTCACAATGAAAAAAATTCCCGGGCTGGTCCGTTGTATTTCTCCCTTCCTGTTACATTTGGTGCGGTAGACCAACCCTTGAACTGACAGGTGAAAATGCCTACCAGGGGATAAAAGGTGTGAAGGCGTTCCAAGGAGGGAGGGGGGGGGGATGTGGTGGACAGATTGGGTCGATTGTCGCGGTAGCTAAATGGGTCAATTTGGTAGAACAATGTTTAGAGAATCAAGGGGCCGGGTTTTAATCAGTCTTGTCCGTTGCATTTTATCACTTCCTGTTGCAAAAACAAAGAAGATGTTTGTTGACTAACGGTGTCTGACTTCTGTTGTATACAACGTATTCTTTTTGAGGTGGGGGTCTTTTATATTCTTCCTATACTAAAGAAATTTAATTTTCTTATTTAAAAAAGATACCGGTAGCTCAGTGGTTAGAGCGTTCGCTTCGTAACCTTGATGTGTAGAGTTCGAACCCCGCTCGTGCTATGGCCGCGTCAAACCTAAGACGTAAAAATAGGTAGTGATTGCTCCTTTGCCAAGCGCTCACCAGCTGTAGGTGAAGTACCATAAATTTAGACCTGAAAGAAAATGTAGTCATCTTTCACTCTCACATCGCGTTTAATGTTGCTTCATCAACTCTCTCGATCGACTTTATTCGCTCAGTGGGGACGATTTCAAACTTTAAGGTCATAATATAATATAAAAATTACTGTACTGGATCCCCGGCCTTTTGGACACCACCCCCCACCCCCCTCACTTATGAAAAACGCTGGATCCGCGCCTGTGACTGATTTGTATTTTCCATTTAGGATATTGAATAATGTTCGTTATTTTACCCTTTTCATGGATCGACATATAATAAAAATGATTATTGTTAGTAGATAAAGCGTTGTCGATATATCTAAAGGTTGAGTGCAAGGCCAGATATTTCGTCTTATCTTGTAGAAGTTTTTGAATAACTTCTGTCTCCTAAGAATATACAAAACACATCAGCTAGCAAAGGAGCACAATTCGTGCCCATGGGAATTCCAATAGACTGTTATAAGACCTGATCATCAAAGTCTACAAACATACAGTCAGTGAGGAACTCCAGCATATTTTTGGTATCAACTTCAGAATGATGTATACTTAGCAAACACAAGAAATGGTGATTTAAAATAAAACTAATATTATAACTTATATTATCGTACAACTTATCATTAAGTCAAATGCTGTCTGATGGGTTTCATACCAAATATTAGACCGTTTGGCACATTGATTCTGACTACGGATTGATCCGTTTACCTGATCGGAATATAGAGCTCACGGCGGGTGTGACCGGTCGACAGGGGATACTTACTCCTCCTAGGCACCTGATCCCACCTCTAGTATGACCAGGGGTCCATGTTTGCCTATCTCTCTGATTTGTATTTTCTATAGGAATTACGAGATTGGATACTGTTAGTTATCTTATCCTTTTCATATATTGAAATATAACACAAATGACAAAAAGTTTTGAAAATCGTGTTCGCATTTATAAACGCAAGGTCAGAAAAGTTTATGAAATTCATAAAATATAAGCATGCCAATCATTGTTCGTTTTTATACCTACCATAAGTAGCGCTTTAATCGGCCAGCAATGTTATTTGATCAAATTGAGGCTATCTACGGTTGAAAATATACGTAATCTCACCATGATAGTGATATTCCACTATCATAGCGGAATTTACATTTCCCCCAACCTGTTTACTGTGTCAGTGTTAGTTAAACATCACAACACTCCTGTAATTAGCACACGGCTATAGGTAACAAAAGAACGGTGTAACTAACACAGAACTATGGATAACACGAAACTGTCATTAACACACAACTGTAAGTATAATCAAAACTGTGTTTATAGATATTGGATTTTCTTCACTTTAGCGGTGTTCCACTCAGCCACAAAGAGGTTGTCTCGGATGTCCACACATAAGCCGTATGGACGCCGTAAATGACAGTTCTGAATATAGCGCAGGAACTGTCCGTCCTGATCTAGGATGTGGATACGATGATTTCTATAGTCAGTCGTCAGGATGTGACTCTGGCTGTCTGCAGTGATGCCGACTGGATCAAATAATTTTTTGGTGAAGAGGATTGACCCGTGTATCTTCGGAGTTTTCCTGACTGGTTGACCACCACTACTGCTTTAGCGTCATAGTCAGCTACACAGATATCCAGGTTCCTGTTCTCACTGATGTATTTAATGTCACCAGATGAGTAGAGAGGACGACGCTTATCATCAAACTGAATGCTTTGTGTCTCTGTGGAGCCAGAGTAACGCACAACTTTGGATTGTTTGCCATCATCACTGATCATAGTAACCAGGAGATCACCGGAGGAAGTATTGCAAATATAAAGAGGTTTCCATCCCTGTAGTCTGACCACGGTCTGTATGTGTTTGTTCTTTACTAGGTTTACAGTTCTTTTATCTGGGTCAGTATAAACAAGATCTCCGTCCCGTGTCACTGCTATGTCTCGTGGCTCGTTCCCTGACTTGGTTTTGATTGATGCCAGAAGTTTACCCTGGAGGTTGATGAGCTTCATGATTTTCTTAAGTCCACGTGTCCAAACTTGTTCTTCACCGAGACAGCTAACACTGTATAGTTCTCTGTACTCAGTGTCTATAGTGGCGGTGAGTCGCGGTTCATCAAGCGGTGGTTTGACTGGAGGAGACGATACAGCTTCTGGTGTCTTTATAGTGTAGTCTTGTTCTTCTGTCTTAATGGATAACGATGATAGAGAGCCAAACATTTCACTGAGTTTTTCTTTGTTTATTTTCTGAGGAGAGAAACTTGGTAATGTAACTTTTACTTTCGGAGGTAATCTTTTAAACTCGGCATTCCTTGATTGGTACGTAGATGTTAGGGAGATGTCATTGGAGTCCAGCATTTTCCTCAGGTCCTGAATTATCTGTCTGAGTTCTGTCATTCTGTTTGTAATTTCATATGAGGTTTTATCTATAGCAGCTATATGTTTGTGTTGCATCTCCGCAATGCCAGATTTCCGTTGGTTGACAATGGTGCTGATCTCTTTGTGCCAGACGTCTCCTTGTTGGTCGGCAGCTGTTGTCAGTTTCCCATAATTCGCTTCTAATTCGGCTTTCTCAGTTTGGACGTCGTAAGCTATTTTTTCATATCGGGGAGATATTTTGGTCTCTAATTCTTTCAAATCGATTTGTAAGCTTTCGTTTTGGATGCTGATTTTTTCCAGAATATCTGATATATCGTGGCCTTTGTGTTTACCTGAGGTGACGCAGATAGAGCACACGGGAACGTCACAATTCTCACAGAAAATCTCGCAGTGTTTTTCGGCGTGGCCTGGACATTTCGGGTAGTTAGGGGTAGATTTCCTATCTTTAAAACGTACGATATTGTGTGTTTTAGAGGAATTTGAGAGATGTTTTCCTACACAGTTAGTACATAGGTTTATATAGCAAACTTCACAATGACTCTGAAGGGGAACAGTTTTACAGAGATCACACAGTAGAACTTCCTGAGCACTGCGGCGTGGATCCATTTTGTATGTTAGTATCAAATGAGTAGATCACTGCCAATACAAGAAATTAACGTTAATTTTTCAGGTTTAGTTTTAAAGTAAACTTTGTAAATGAATGACTTAACGTAAATTTCTATGCATGTTAATACTAACAGTAACAACAATAAACACCGCAATATAAAGAAAGGATATTCGATTTGAATTATCATGAATGTATATTTTATAAGTGGCACCCAGGGTAGCATACTCCAACATTCTTATTATTACATTAATTAAATCCTGTGATCCATTTCTAAAAATAGATAATCTCATCAATGATATTGATTGAATTATATTTTGACCAATTCGGTGGCCCTGCAACGTGCATATAATTTTGCCTCAGCTCTACAAATCCAACATGGCCTCCGTGTTCTTTCGACCTTCAAACTAGTCCCGTGATTGTAAATACCTGTACCAGGTGCAATTTACTCCGTTACGCTACTTATATCTCCTTACCCAAGTTCATGTTATCGATTCATGCCACTTCTGATATCAGGGTAGATAAGGTTAAGCTGTTTCCTATTTTATAACACAGTGATCTATAAAGAATTCAGAATTAAGAGTAGGAGAAACACGGACCATTGGACATATCAAAGGTGTGGTCAGGGGTCTAGGAGGAGTAAGAATCCTCTGTCGACCGGTCACTCCGTCCTGAGCCCTACATCTTCATCAGCAAACGGAGTAATCCGTAGTTAAAATCAGTGTGTAAACTACGGCCTAACAGTTGCTATAAAACACGTCAGACAGCATGAGACCCAATGACAGGCTGTACTGACAAAGTAGACCGTTATAACGAATGTAAAATTGGCTAAATGCTGACTTTAAGCACGACTGTTGAAAACCCTGTAACATCAATTTGTTTATCAATACCCTGCTTCGTTTAAAAACTGTTCATACGCAGAACAAGCTCTTGCATATCGAATCAACTGAGAAACATAAACACATAATATACAAATATTGCTGGTATTTACATTTTGAATCATGACTTTTTAAAAAGGAAGTCGGCCATTATTACTATGTTATTAATTAACTCCTTAAAGCAGATTTATTTCAGTAACGCATTTAACCATTCAAACAAATATTTTAAGACATATATATTTAAAACAATTTTGTGGCTCTGCAATGTGTATATAATTTTGTCTCACCTCTAAAAATTCAACATGGCCTCCTTTGTCTTTCAACCTTCCGTCTAGTCGTGTGATTTAAACACCTATACATTGTGAGACCTACACCGTGCACACTATCTATATGTTTTCTCTTTAACCCAGTTCATGATATACTGCTTTTCACAGTCGGTAGATATGTCCTCACCTGATACAAAATCAAACAATTTTATGAAAGGCTATGTTTATGACAGTTTATAATGATGTGCGTGGAAGGAGGGGGGAGGGTTATTACTGTTGTAAACAATTGCAGATCAGGCACGTAGCGTATTTGGTCCGTGAAGGGGGGGGGGGGACATCCGGAGAGAAAGTTTGCTTCACACTTGTTAGAAAATTTATGACAAGCAAATATCAGAAAAAGAAATAAAAACTTAAAATGCGTTGTAGTACGACAGGGGACAATCAGTAACCATACTATACGACAGGGGACAATCAGTAACCATACTATACGACAGGGGACAATCAGTAACCATACTATACGACAGGGGACAATCAGTAACCATACTATACGACAGGGGACAATCAGTAACCATACTATACGACAGGGGACAATCAGTAACCATACTATACGACAGGGGACAATCAGTAACCATACTATACGACAGGGGACAATCAGTAACCATACTATACGACAGGGGACAATCAGTAACCATACAATACGACAGGGGACAATCAGTAACCATACAATACGAAAGGAGACAATCAGTAACCAGTCAAAAATTGGAATTTGGATGCTAAATAATAACGAGAAAAGTAAAGACGCCTTCGTTCGGTTGTTATATACCATAACCGCAACAACTGTAAATTTATAAACATTTTTCTCAATGATGTGGATCGATTTGTAATTTTCGGTGTTTTCACTGCACGGTGTGACGTGCCCACAAATTTTAAATTCTCCACGAGCACCTGCAGCTTAAGTACAGTACAGAAGACCGCCTTTCCAACAGAATGAACATATTTTTCTTCCACAATATTCGGACCCTTTATTTAACACTGTTAATTTCAACAAATTGGGTCATGTTGATTTGGTGAAAAATGGCAGATTGAACGAACACCATGATTTACATCAACATAAATTCCAATGGGTATTACACCCCCGCAAACAAAGTTTAATGGAGTATGCTGGAATTAATTTGTCAGTCTGTCCGTTGACGTCATATTTCTAGAGTACTTATCTTTATATATTCAACACCGATAAACAGATTTGATCAATATATTATGTTAAGTTTCTCTAGAGTTATTTTCCTTTACATCTGCAAGAGTTGTCTTCCTTTGTATTAAGATTTATTTATATCTCTTTTTTGTAAGAGTTAATTTTCCTTACTTCCTGCTGACTTGTTTTGGTTGTGACCCACACGTTAACCCTCAGATAACTTTAACTCCATAGCTAGCACACAGTGTAAGAACATGATGATATCTGTGTGTATTTACTGTTTTATATATCTTACAATATGTATTATTTGCTATAATTAGAAAATTTAAAATAACTCAATAAATCTCTCATTCACTATCAAAAATATGGATCACCAATATTGTCATAACCTTTAAATATATAAAATTACGGTTCGAACAATTTTCTTTGGAAAGCCATTTGTGTCATAAATACATATTTTTTATCGTATTTTTTTACTTACTTTTTTGGCAATTCTTTAGTGTCAATTATTGTAATTATCTTACCGTACTGGTCGCGGTAGCTCAGTGGTTAGAGCGTTTGCTTCGTAACCGGGAGGTCTTGAGTTCCAGCCCCGCTCGTGCCATGGCCGCGTCAAACCTAAGACGAAAAATAGGTAGTGATTGCTCCTTCGCCAAACGCTCGGCATTTAGAAGTGAGATTCATGGGTCTTTCGGATATGACCTTCAAAACGGAGGTCTCGTGTCACGGTAGGCGTTGGCACGTTAAAGAACCCTCACTGCTACGGCCCTGAGCGCTAAGCACAGGTCTAAATTTGTGGTACTTCACCTAAAGCTGGTGACGTCTCAATATGGGTGAAAAATTCTCGATGGGACGTAAAACAAACAAACAAACTGTAATTATCTTTAAGTCATATATATCATTGTGTTCAATAGTTATGACATATGTTCTGTGAATTTATTAGTAATTAGAATTCTTTCAGTCTTTTACCACACACACACACACACGAACAGATACATAGTATAAGAATTGGTATTTTGAGTAATAAGGGCAACACAATTCCATTGACATCTGTACAGTTTTATACCTGTATCTATACTATGTGCAAACGAATGGGCAGAATACTCAAAGGCCATAAGCGCCGAGCATAGGCCTAAATTTTGCAGCACTTCACCGACAATGGTAACGTCTCTGTGTGAGTGAACGATTCTCGAGAGGGGCGTTAAACAATATATAATCAATCAATCACTATTTCCCACCATCTATTGTGCCTTGCTGGGGTATTACACTCGTCAGGACAGTTCAATATCCTTGTTGCATTTGATTGATTGATTATATATTGTTTAAAGTCCCTCTCGAGAATTTTTCAATCATATGGAGACATCACCATTGCCGCTGCAAAATTTAGGCCTATGCTCGGCGCTTATGGCCTATGAGCAGGGAGGGATCTTTATCGTGCCACACCTGCCGTGACACGGGGCCTCGGTTTTTGCGGTCTCATCCGACGGACCGCCTCATTTAGTCGCCTCTTACGACAAGCAAGGGGTACTGAGGATCTATTCTTACCACCCGGATCCCCACGGGACACTTAATTAGATCTAACTTATGTACGTGCAAAGCCTGTTTAGAAGAACGTGTAAGGTACTAGAGCTTGCTTACATCGCTTTGTACTTCAATAGTGCGTTCATATCATCAAACCATTTTCCCAGTTCGAAAGACCTTCATGTAATTCAAAGATTGATTGATTGTTTATTGTTTTCCGCCACACTCAACAATTTTTCAGTTATCTGGTGGCGTCCAGTTTTTATTGGGTGGAGGAGAGAACCCAGATACAATGTACACAGGAAGAGATCATCAACCTTCCGAAAATAAACTGGCAAACTTTCTCACATATATCGGCGCGAGCGAGAATAGAACCTACGCCGACTGGAGGTGAGAGGCCTTGTGATTTTGGGCGCGATGCTCTAACCAGTCGGCCCCTAATTCAAAGAGGCTTAATCCTTTCTTAAATACTGAAAAAATGAACTTGATCATTTTAAAAATCTTAATAACTAAAGATTGACTTGATAGTTTTTTTTAACTTTAGATAATGTTCTTTCTTTAAACTGCAGTTTCGTAGACGACTCCAATCAGCGACCCCGCGTCTGGGACGTATGTAATTAACATAAATATGTAAGTACTTACAATAAGACATTTTTTATTAGCGACCTTTACTTTCACTTTCCTCATGCTTATAACTTTGATTTCAGTTTATTTTCATAACTTTGATTTCAGTTTATTTTGTGTATTATTTATGGAATGAAATAGCACAGGTCTGTGTTATACTTCATGAGATAAGCTTTATTTTAAATTGGCATGTCATGACACCAAGAAAACCTGAGTTCCAGGGAGCGTTTAGACGGACAGACAACAAAATGACAAAGTAACCAGTACTGAAAAACAACAATTAAATTAAAACTGGAAGACGGTGTCAATCATAAGTCTACCATGTTTCAAAGTTTCCTTTCCATATGAGAGTAAATTTATTAACATTGAAAGAACCTGGCTAGAAAAAGATTTGAATGGAAAAGCCCTAAATTATCTACATAAATGGTATATATTGTAAGTGTTAGTATTAATTCATATGACAATTTAAGGAACAACTTTTCATATTGATGAAAATTGGAACATACATCAGAAAATAACTTGGACAATGCATCACAGATTGACTTGACTAAACCAAACTAAATGTACCACATAACGGTATTCACTGAAAATAGATAGCCAATACAAACAAGGAAAAGAAATAGAGAGACAAGAGAACGAAGGAAAATGGATACGTGGACACTCTACCTAACATGTTTGAAAGCGTCAATAATTTCAAAACGAAAACGTGCACGTTCCGTCTAATGCGTACAGTAATGAAAAGGCCAAGATAACTAACAGTATTCAATCTCGTAATTCCTATAGAAAATACGAATCAGAGAGATGGGCAAACACGGGCCCCTGGTCATACCAGGGGTGGGATCAGGTACCTAGGAGGAGTAAGCATACCCTGTTGACCGGTCACACCCGCTGTGAACCCAATATTCCGGTAATATCTATATGGCCAGTACTTCGGTATCTTCACCAATTTATATCATAGTTATTTCCTCACGAATATGAACAGTGCGCGAGTGAATCTTGATAGATATAGCGTCGCAGTCCATGCCCTCATGTACATGTATATTCAAAAATGAAATTTGTTTCTTGAATATATCTTTCATGTATTTTATTTAGCATTCCATAAATTACTAAATGAATAAACTGAAATTGAAATACACATATGTATATAATACTTATAGTACACCCTTGATAGTAAGTATTGTATAAGAAATGTCCCATCCTGACAGAATGTTTTTTGTGGGGTTTTTTTGTATCACAGAATGTTTCAATAGAAACTTGCGCTGATCCATTCCTAAAATATGTAAGAAATGAAAGAAATGATGGCAAGAAAACGATGACAATTATTCTACAGTAATTAGAAATGCACAGCTATGCAGGAAATTGATGTTTCGAAATGTCAGCCAGCTGCGAGTTTTTGCAACTTACTAACAATACAAACACATCCCCAGTGCTAGCCGTCTGTGGAGATGTTTTGTGTCTGTTCGTAAAGTCAATTACTTGTTTGACGTTTTCGTCTCTGAATGTAATAAACACACTTTGAAATGTTAAACAAACCCAAAGTGCATGCAGTCCTACTACGTGGATGAAACGTCAATATTTCTTAATGCAGAGGCGTGTAAAGGAGAGAGTCAAAGTACACCCTGACCATTACATGATGTTACAAACTAGATACTATTTAAATAATTCTAAAATCCTGGCCCATTCAGGGTTTATTCCGATTTAAAAAGAAAGAAAGAAAATTGAGCTCTGAGCAATGGTGAAGAAAAACTGCTGAAAAGTGTTTGTCCATTTCACGACATCGTGGGAAAAATTCAGACTCAAAAGGGGGGTTGGTTATTCGGGGTAAGATCTCCACAAAATTTACACTGACTAAACGATCAGATAATTCATCCCTTAAGCAATGCTTTGGGAAGATAATTCAATAAAGATTTTACATAAATAACTAAGAGGTATCTACCAGGTGCTAAATCGCTTCATTGAGATTTTTGTAAAATCGACAAATACCCTAAAGATGTGCAACGGTAAAGATCTGAATATTTCAAGGTCATTTAGGATGAGTTTAGGTAATTCATTTTTAAACAATGAAAATTTATTGAAAATAAATGTTAACTGATAAGACCAAGGTTCCATCTTCATGATCTATGGAATGGGGGGTGGGGAGGGGTAAAGGGGGGGGGTCATTACACACTCAAGTAACCGGGTGAAAAATAAATAAAAGATAAACATGTAGTATTCTCATTAAAGTTTTGCCGCCATTTCTGATAAATTTGCATGGACAATGACATGGCTTGCATCCTAACTTGTTTCCATGGTAACTCATAAACAGGATATTGTTATACGTAAATGTTCTACACTCCTTTGTACTTACTAGTCTGATCCAAAACAGAAAAAAAGTCCAGAAGCTTGCCATATATTTTGCTACTTTATTTTACATTTGATATATCCATTTATAGAAGAAACAGCTGCACATGTGAGTGCTTGAGACTTTAATGACGAGTACTTTAGGAAATATCCTCAATCTGTCCAAAAGCAACCGTGAAATGAAGACTGTCACGGTCCAGTTACCTTCATTGACCCGATCAAATGCACATTAAATGCTGTAGTCGAACCCGCGATCTTCAGATCAGCAGTCGACGTATAAACCTGCTACCTAGCTAGGATTAAATTGAAAAGGAAACCACTCGTATTTGCTGATATTTATATCTTAATTCCAAGTTTCAAAAGGAAGTCAGTTATTTTGAAAATGTACTATGCCTCCTTAAATGCATATAGGCATCCAAATTAACTGAAAAAATCCGGTAGCTATTTGGTAGAGACGTTATTCACCTATAAACTTCTAAGCAAGTTATCTCGACTTGTTTAAGTTTCCGTTGAATTTCATTCAATTTTAAATATCTGATCTCTTTCATATCAGAATATTACTAGTATATGTTTTTAACAATCGATATCGCTCAAAAAATAGTCGGCAAACATATTATATATATATATATATATATATATATATATATATATATATATATATATATATATATAAATGTTTTGAGACTTAAGGACAAATAACATATCGTCATAATGGCTGACCTACTTTTGAAACTTGAATGAAAATATAAATAGCAGCAATATTTGTATATTCCTTTTAAATTTCGTTGCCTAGAGATGGATAGCCCCGGTAGGTTAACGGGTCAACTACTGGACTGCAGTGCGTGCGTTCCATTTTAACAGATGACTCAACTTTTGCTCACATTACTAAAACTTGTAAAACTGCATAGTTTTATTTATTTTTGCTTTTGACTAAATAAGGTATATCTGACATTCTTCAATTTCAAAAAATTCTACTTACCGTCCACATCAGATTTCTCTGGTGTGTCATTCTTCCTTCAAGACACTCGCTACAAGCAAATCAAACTCGTCCGTTTTCAAACGTGAATAAATTTGCAAAAACATGTAAAAATAGCGGCAACATTATACAAACTGAATTAAGTCAATTAAATTGATAACGTTAGAGCAGTGTTGACTGAGTATTTTTGTTCCGAGCTTTCTCCGTATAGAAAGACCCAGTAATATAATCGTTATACAGAAATTCAAATAATATTCCAGTTTGATCAAAAACTGCAAAAATGTAAAACTCTTTAAAATGAGAACAGTGTAAAATTTGTTAATAACAAGTGTCTTTCAGCATGTCTAACAAATAAACTAATTCCTGAAGAGATGTTCACCTATGAACTTCCGACGTCTGAAGATCGTGGAATAATTAACGATCAATAAAATGCAAACAAAGTGAAGGCATCTCAGTAAACATGTCTGGTGTGTACTCAAACAAATAAATCCGTTGTCAAACACGCAGTATTGTACACTTTGAAGTCAACGACAGTTGAACGGCAGAGCGTAGTCTGAGGGCGGATCCAGACCCTCTCCCACCACCACCCCCTAAAATTTTCACAACATGATATTAAGAAAATCGTACTGTTAAAATTCAGAATACACAGAAATGAAATGATGACAGTTTATGTTGCATGCACTTCGTTAGAAAAAAAAATCCTAGATCCGCCCACATTTAAACTACATCAGGCCAAGTCAGTCTGTCAATAAATTTTATTTTGGGTACGAAATGCCACTCTTCACGCCAGCATACGTCATAAAATGAAGTTTATTCCCTCACATATTTTCAAAAACAGAAATTCCTTAATTCTTATACTTTTATTTCTATCGTTAAAACACTGTAATGTATTTATGAAGAAATGTCTGTCATTACAAATTACAAGGATACCAAAGGCAAAAACATCGCAAATGTAGATATCAGCACGAACAGCATGGGATTACAAATTCATTTTCCAGAATTCAGAATTCAGAAGCTCAGAAATAAAAACATGATTTTAAAAATACAGTTAACGGTGAGACGTTCTGTTCCTGCTTACACTGGGTGACTGCATACGTTCTGTATTGGGGGGGGGGGGGGGGGGGGGGGCGGCGGACGTACACCGTCCAGTCGCTGAACTGTACAACAGAAAGATTGATCACATTATCATCCATCATTTATTGCCATAAACAAGCTCATTGATCAGCCAGTTTTCATTGTTCACAGGTGCAATCTCGAGTCACATTTCAATTCATTACAGATGGCATTGTTCAATTATTTGTCTATTTTCAGTGTATTTTATTAAGCAATTTCAGTCCTCCCCCCCCCCCCCCCCCCCCCTTATCTACATTTAACACCAACACCAAGTTTGTCGTCATATCGGAGGTGAAGTTATTTGTCATCAAATTTAAGGGGGGGGGGGAGATATGGGGGGGGGGGGGGAGTGGGTTATCTGGGGGAGAGATGGGGGTGAAAACATGCCAGTTATCAGATAGACGCAGTAAAAAATATATGTCAATATCAGGTGTTGATTTTTTCGATTTCCTTTTCTGGCGTGTATGCAAGGACAAGCGGCGAAGCTTCGTTTAACTCTCGTCATCGGACGTGACTGCGTTCTCGCTTGAGGTCGCCATTGTTGATATTTTTCTATCAGGAGTTAAGCATTTTTTTGAAAAACAAAAATCTAAATTCAGAAGTAAAATCCTGGTTCAAATCGAGTGACTTTTGAACACGTGACAACTCTTGTGTGGATGCTTGGGTGTAAAAAGTATACACTTAGACAGCAACCTCCCCATTTCTGGATCTGCCACTGAACTAAACTATACTGGTAACCATTGTAACAGACTGTCAAGGTTTATTTACTGTTACATAATAACGAGCCATTTTTGTATCCACGACTGAAGTTTATACATGTGCATGACACTTTGAATTCTTGGGGATTATCTTATGAATGCTTGTGAGTGTTACCATAGTATGAATTGGCTGACGTTATGTCGAATAAAAAACCAGTTGTTAATCAAATTATCCAGGGCTGCGCGGAGAAAAATCTAAAAATCTTCAAAATGCAGTAATTAGCATTTACACAATTTCAAAATTAGTTTGCACTCTTGAGAATTATCTCGTTTTTACTTTCAAAAGATATCTGAATCGTGTGTCCTAAAAACAGAAGAACTAATCTATGGTTTAATGATGCAGATAGAAATCAAAGAATAGATTGTGTAAGAAAACATAAATTTTCGGAATATCCGTATTTTAGCAAAGATAAGAAAGGTTTATTGCATAGTAAATATTGTACTCATCCTAATATCATAACATTTAAAGGGATAATGTCTTTAGCTAATTCTACAACACTGAGAAATAGTTGTATGCAGAAACGTGCAAAGTAAACTGGAGATGTAATTATTTGTTTACGATTGAAGAATTCCAGTCAACTAAGCCGGCTACTAGAGTTCAGCAGATAATGCCTAATCGGCCGCTATTAGACCGGGTTTAATGTCAATGTAGTTCAGCAATGTTTACTCCTGTTAGAAGCCACAGCTGGAGTGTGGATTCCAGTAGAAAGCGAGTAAGTTCACGATTGACACTGATAATCAATCATATGACAATATTACGATTTCATTGATATATCTTATTAATGACACAAGCGGCTTTTCATGTTCCATTGTTTTATCGTCGTGGACATAAGCAACTTAAGAACTTGTCACTTTTTCTTGTATTACACGATTACCATTATATCACATCATATTTCCAATCTGTTTACAAATCATATTAATTTAGAAATTCTCAATTCGTTTTTCTCCATCATGTGAAAAATTAGATGTTATATTTACTTCAAAAACATGTGGAAGTGAACATAACGGCTTTCGACAGGTTTTTTTGGGTTTTCTTTTGTTTTGTTTTGGTTTGTTTTGTCTTTTTTTTTAACCCCGTGCGGATCTGGGTTAATAGAATAGATCCTCAGTATCCCTTGCTTGTCGAAAGAGGCGACTAAATGGGGCGGTCCTTCGAATGAGACCGCAAAAACCCAGTCCCCGTGACACAGCAGGTGTGGCACGTTAAAGATCCCTCCCTGCTCAAAGGCCATAAGCGCCGAGCATAGGCCTATATTTGCAGCCCTTCACCGGCAATGATGACGTCTCCGTTTGAGTGAAAGATTCTCGAGCGGGACGTTAAATAAGATATAATTAATCTTTTTATTTTTTTTTTTCCCTTTTTGTTGTTGTTGTTGTTTTGTTTTTGTTTTGTTTTGTTTTTTGGTATGTTTTTTTTTTTTTTTTTTTTTATTATTTTTTTTTTTTTGCTGGATCTCGGCAAACAATCTTAAAACTGAAATCTCAAATCTATTTAATCACATAATAATATGCAATATACTTGATATTTTCTCGGTCAATACGATGCCTTAGTTAACTGGAAATTGTACTTTGAGGGTAACCAAAACTTTGCATTGACCAAGACTTGTTATTATGCGATTAGAAAATGTGAAGCCTTGAAACAGGCTGCAGCAGCCGAGGGGATGGTACTGAAGCAACCGTCCATTTTATATAGAGAGCAAGACATACTTGAAAATGATTAGAAGCACTGTGTTTTGTTTTTACATATGTTTAAGGTTTAAAACACCGAACCCAGCTTTATTAAAGTTACTAAACGATACCTGATACGTCGTTTTTTGTTTACATCTGTATGTAAAGTATCAGATATAGTCGAAAGTGTTTAGAGACGCGAATGTTTATTCGACAACCATGAAATAATGCATACCAACTGTGCATATGTATTAATTAGGACATTCCTGCTTTACGTTTGAATGAAAATAGTTAGAAAAGCAGGTATTTATCAAGTTGTTTGAAGCAAATTCATGATTCGTTACACTGGAATTTTCTTCATATAACTCATCTAGCTACTTTGGAAAAAAAAATAGATTTGTGTAATTTAAAAAGACGGTAGCAAGGGATCCAAATTAGACTGTAAGTTGACTTAGTTCTTTGATTAAAAAAGACTCGTCTTTGTGCTAACTGCACCTTGGCCACTAGAAACAAAAACCAATGTTTATTTGTAACTTTTCCTTTTCAATATCCGATCCCTATTCATTGTAAGTAGGCGAATGTCGACACCTGAATGGAGCAGACGTACGGATGTCATAAAAAAATCACATCTGCTTGGCAATCAGATCACTGCTGAGTTCTCAATAATCACCCCTCTGTCATTTTATTAATAGATCACACAGCAGATCTAACTGTGTACAGCGGGAGGAAATGAAATATCTGCCGGTCTACTGGTTTATAAAAAGATATGCAATGTATAATTTTTTTATGCACATCCGATATCTACACTTAAACATGTCTGTTGCACAGTTATTGATAAGTATAGCTGGAAGTACAACATTTAAAGCTGTCATGGTTTTTCCTAATGGTATTTCTGCACCTCAGATTTTACGATGTATCTGACACCATGAAATGATCTCGTCCCCCCCCCCCCCCCCCCCCCTTACGTTTGAATTCCCTTCACGCATGTAGCAATCAAAATCAGGTAATTGGTTACATTCGTTTGTGTCAGATTTGTACCAGAGTATGTGCTAACTCATCACTTTGTCTACATCAATGGGTAGTACCGCCAACATAAGTACTTGTTTACCTACATTAAGGAAGGTTTTCCTGTCGTATTATCAGAATTATTTTTGGCTGTAAATCTGGTAACAAAGTAAACGTGGCCAACACGACCATTACTGTGGGAGTTTCTCTCCTCCAGGAAAGTGAGCATTTACTACTCTCTACATGAAGGTCTCAACCCAAATACCAAACCACCGGTCATATGATCAGCAAAAACTGCAATAGGTAGACTTACATGTATTCAAGTGTATTTTTGTCGTAAAGAATTATTAATCCCATACCTAATGTTAGTACAGTAAACGAGAGAATAATTTAAATGTTATAGTCAAAAAATAGTCACTAGTACGAGTATGATTCTGTATGTATTCCTATACAAACTGACGTATATTTTGTTATTGAACATTTACTGTTTATGTATATGGTTTTTTTTTACAAACTGTTTCATGCATATACGTTAATCCTGCGAGCTGTATAGTTCATGGTGATAAACAATGCACTAATGACCGGAACATAGCGAAGAGGTCCCATGCCACCCACGAACTCGACATATATGTATGAACATTTGTCAACAGCTATCAGAATTTTTACATATGTATGTGTTCTGTATTTTTCTCTATATGTTTTGTTCCCTTTAATAATTATGACATCATAATGCTTTTGTAAAAGCTTGTTTTTAAATTTCTTTCCTGTCAGCTTTCATAGGTGTCCGCACATTGATAATCCTAAACTTGTCAGCTTAAACCTTTGTACATGCACGTGTTTTGAAGGGTGAATGCACCTAAAAATTATCATATTTTCATTTTGGGCAGTTTTTGAAAGTTTCATCATTCTGATACCTTATCGTTCTTGCGAGACATCTTTTAACATTCAACGTGAACTAAATACGATAAATATCCGAGAGCGATGAGAGACCCGGAATCTGTTTTTTTATGATTTAATATATAGAACATCCTCAACAACATTAGAAGTAAAACAAAACAGAAAAGTACGAGAGAGCATGTAGTGCATAAAATGAATTCTCTATCGTTTATTATTAGTTATGAAATATCACAGATACGCTTTTTATTACGTGGATCATCATAGGCGTCTTGTGAAGACTTCATGCACTCGTCCATGTCGTGTTACACGTACTAAAAGAATGGTCGTGATTAGCTCACAGTAAAGATAGCTTTTCGTCGTCTGTTTAGGGAAGTAGAGGGCTCGAAAGTCTCTTCCGGTTTCTCCTCGTTTATAAAGGATGGCAAGGACAGCTGTTTGTAGAGCTGTTGACGACATTTACGAGGTTTCCGACACATGAGATAAATATCTTCGAAGATATTTGAAACGGAGTCCACGTTTTCCCTGACAGAAATTTCATAAAAAGATAAACAGCCAAGCTCTAGAGATCGTTGAAATCCTTCGTCCTGCGTCACCATCCTGTCATGAATTCGGTCAATTTGATTGGCCACTAGAACCACTGGTGTTGAAGTCATCACAGAATCTGGTGACGAAACACTTTTGCGTTGTTTCTTACAATAGGAATTGATGAGAAATTTTAACCTACTCACTTCGCTAAAACTACACCGGTCAGTCACTGAATACATAAGAATATAAGCCTCCGCCCATTTGATATGGTCCTCTAAACGACTTTTCTCCTCCTGAAACACGAAAGAACAATTATACAGTCATTGTCAAGCTTATAGCATCTGTAATTGCTATATCACCGTATATTTAATTTCCTTTCTTTGATTGTAGAGTTCATTTGTTAATTTCTAAGATTTTAATTGCAAACCCATTTCCATAAAAATAATTTTATCAGGACATGATGGCCTGAACCGTCTTGGAATACGATATGACCAACCCAAACCGAGAATTTTTGAGTCACGATGTATATTATTTCGCCCATCTAAATCACGCTAGCATGCTTACTTACACGTAGAAGTTTTTGTAAAATAATTAAAACATTCTTACGTACTTACTTACACGTAGGAGTTTTTTTGTAAAATAAATATTAATCTGATTTTTAAATCATCCGGAGGGGCGGATTAAGAAAAAAAAACATTCAAAGGGAGTGGTTCCCTCCCACCCAACCCCCACCCCTTCACAAAAGGGGATGTGGTGACAAAATAACCAAAAGTGATTTTTTTTTTTGTGAAAAAAGATTTCAACCAAAAAAGGAGGTTGCAACCACCATATCCCCTATAGATCCGCCACTGATCAATTAATTTTTTTCTCTCTAATCAAAAAGAATTTCAAATGATGCAGAGCTATGCTGCAAATGCTTTGATGACTTTGTTTCTTTGTCAAAATGTTAATGCTTCCAGCCAATTTCCCTCCTAATTATAAAACGTCATTGAAAGTTACATTGGTACCACGGGTCACTAGGTGTATTGTGAAATACGTCAATTCAACATTTCCTAGTAAGTTTATTTTATTACATCTTACTTAGTCAGTTAAACATTTCCTATTAAGTATACAGTACTAGATCAATGTCAGTTAAACGTTTCCTAGTAAGTAAATTGCACTACATCAATGTCAGTTAAACGTTTCCTATCAATGTTAGTTAAACGTTTCCTAGTGGTATACTGTACCACGTCAATTTCATTTAAACGTTTCTTTGTGTTTACCTTGTACTTCGTAATTGTTTTTGAGGGTTACTATATGTGTATGACAACCAAGATTTGTTACTCAAAGATTATTAAAAGTTTAAATTTTATTTATTTTATGACGATCAACAGTTTTACAACTTGTTGGGATGTGGTGCTGGATATAGTTTTATAGTCAGTTCATAGTACAAAAAAGTAGATCTCTAGACGCGACCTATTTACCTGTGCGGCAGTATCCAATAGTTCGAGAGTCACAGTGTCACCATCTAGACATCGTGAACAGGCGTAAACTTTTTCTGAAAGAAAAGATTAATTCGCCGTAAAACATGATTACTGAGTCTTTTCAAATCACAGCAAACCTAAACGTTTATTTTATTAATCAAAGTATCGTGTATGTTTGTGTTAGTGAGATAAGCGGATGAAGAACCATATGGTTGCAGTGACTCTTTTTTACCCTGTTACCAGGTGAATGATTTTGTCATTTTATCGTAGACTATAAGGCTATACCGAGAATTATATTTCATTGTTCTAGAAGGTTTCAGAAGAATAGAAAACGGTCAGAGAACTCGCAAAATCTTTTTTAAATTGGCAAAATATTTACAATATCATAGCACATGTTTTATGAATATGGAGATTTGAGAGTTAGGGTTCTTCAAGCATTTAATGGCGCGACATTTTGTCTGAGCTTCACAATTAAAATTGTACTGAGGACCTTTTTATAATTTCATAAATTTGAAACCTGGGTAAAAATTTACTCTTCCACAGTAAAATTTATAACTTGTTTCTGAAGAGCAGGTGTTTGTATAAAATATTGTTTCTCACTTCTTACAAATAAATCAAAGTATTTATTGCCCCCGTAGATGTATCAATTAGTATTTTATACGGAAACCTCGCTTGATGACGTAACTTACAGGTGTTGTCTCTACATGTGCTTAATGTTTATATCGTTGCGTCAAAATATATGAAACTTGTACTATATATTGGTTGGATTAATACTTTTCATGACCTTGATTCTGCAGTAACACCCCACCACCACCACCACTAAAGAAAACAAAAACAAGTGACGAGAGAGAGAGAGAGAGAGAGAGATACAGCGACAGACAGAGAGAGACAGAGAGAGAGCGACAGAGAGAGACAGCGACACACACAGAGAGAGAGAGAGAGACAGAGAGAGAGAGAGAGAGAGAGAGCGACAGAGAGAGACAGCGACACACACACAGCACAGAGAGAGAGAGAGAGAGAGAGAGAGAGAGAGAGAGACAGCGACAGAGAGAAAAGAAACCCAAGCGTGCATGCCCTGACCTACCTAAATCTGGATCATATTCCCCTATGAACCGCCGGGTGATGAAACGCACTGTAAGGGCTGCAAGAGAAGGATAAAGAATTAATCAGGCATCAAAATATAAGAACATTCTCCTTTTTGTATAATCAATCTGTAGATAGCAAACACGTATATACAACACAGCTACACCGTCCATGGGTTCTCTGTATACGAGTAGAGTATACCTTCATTGTGGAATCCTAAAACACACAATCCGTTCTTAGAGCTACATGTTTTATACTCTTATTTAAGGACAATTTCATGGAGAGATATCAATATCACCTTTAAATCATCCTTTAACCCTTGATCTATTGCTATATGGAAATCAAAATTTACCGTACACTGAAAATGAAAATATATTTATAAGTGTCCAAAAATTTATAATTAATACTAAGAGATTTGCTTGACTTTCAATCATTATGTGCTCACGTATCTCAATTTGTACCTATGATGAATTATTATATTGTGAACACTCATTGCATGATATATTTCATATATTTGTACCATATCCTTATTAGACCCCTCATTATTAGTATGTACCTTATTGATGTTCGTTCTTTAACAAGTCTGTAAGATTTTGTTGGTTTATTTCATATAGAATTCTTCTCTATTTTTTATGCATACATACCGAAATTTGTGTAACCCGTTCCTTACTTCTACAAATGACCATCTCAATTATCTAAGTGCATTGATTATAGGGAGATGAATTTATATAAGCAGATTTGCTTTTTTTCAAATCCCTGTCTACATATGTACATCATAATATTGTTAGCTGATCATGTTTTCTTGAATAAATATTGTTTAAACCAATATCACCTCTCTAAATACAAAACTTGGTTTCAGTCAGCGTGGCCTTGCAAAAATATGCAATCACGGTATTTCCCGTAAAAACAAATGTACATTTTTATAACAGAATTGAATGGCGTGCGACGTGTTTCCATTACGCTAGTCGGTGTCGATAAAAGATGGGCGAATTTACACACTTTATAGATTGGTATATAATTGTAGGATGAACGATTTAACATTTATAACCTCATTATACGTAGGTACTTATAAAGTACAACTAAACGCACTTTTAGTAACAGAAGCTATCTTAGATGAAAGACATCAAGCAGTAGTTGACGCAAGTTTAGTGAATCAACCCTCTTGAAGACTCTCCCTTTCAATAGGAGTCTTATCTAAAAGTTGCCATCTTCCTTATCTAGGATCTATAATGTAATTTATTTATTCCATCAGAATTTACGAGAACACCTATCCGACATGAGAAGTATTTAGACGTGGAAGCTGTACGTTCTTAAATCAAAATAGGCTATTTCTATTGTTGATGGAGCCCCTTGCTGTTTCATTTTGTGTGTGGGCTATTTCTGTCATGAATCTGTTATCGCTTGCTGTCCATATCGATAACAAACCTCCCCTTATATCATACGAATTTGCCAACATCTTACAAATTGAAAAAGCAAATACTCTTTCTTCTTTTTTTTTCCCCTACAAGTGTACCGATTGTTTTATTTTTGACGTTCTATTCAATGTATCCCTTTTATACGTTTGAAAAGTTTCTTATAATTCAAATTTATGTAAACAGAGTGTTTATAGGGACAAAATTGTGGTTTAGCTCTTTGTAGAAAAAAAAACTCCAAGCTTTTGTAACAGTCATTTAAAGCTTGAAATAATTTTTGGCACTGTTTGTTTGAATGGTATTGTGGTCTTTAGATTATTGTGATAATAGTGTTTATGGGGGTCAGACAATTTCCAATGTTTAAAATAAATCGCTGTAATATATGTATTGGGGGAAATTGCTCCGTGTGGGACCATGCTGTTATTAATGTCAATTGTTGCATAAACTTTACCAGGCACAATGTGTGAGTCGATTTTAGCTGGGGATGCAAGAGACAATATGTGTGCAAAACAATCAGAGGCATAAATAGAATATTTTTAGAAAATGCATGTTCAACGTGATAAAAAATAAATAAAATAAGCACCGGTTGTCACGCCCCCTACCTCTTTTTTTTTGTTTGTTTAAAAAATGCCCAGATATTTCATTGGCCCCTTACAAATAAGTAAAGATTTGATAATGGGATTAACACACTTTTTATAGGATTTGTTGAATACAAACAGGATTACAAGAGATTATTTCTATTAATTGCATGTAGTCTTCATAGGGGCCGCATCTGTGTCTCCGCAACTCTTTAACTTGATCGAGATTACCATCCATGTACACAAACATTTACATAACGCAACATTTGGTCCCGATTACACACGGACTGCTGTCGGATATAAGCTAAAATGTGTTTTGTTCGCAAAGTAAATAATCAATTAGCATGTTCATTGCTTCATCGCTTTTAGCCACCTGTGTTAAACCATTTAAAAAGCACAGCGTAAATATCTTTATTCCCTTGGAAAATGATTCTATCAGAAATTAATCTGGAAATGACTCGCAATGATACATTATTCCTCATGATAACTTGGTATTATTTCTTTGTAACGATTCAAAACAGTTGGAAGGCGAAATCGTGGGAGAGAGAGAGAGAGAGAGAGAGAGAGAGAGAGAGAGAGAGAGAGAGAGAGAGAGAACCACGACTTTCTCGTATCGATTGCACGTATATTTCATTTGTTCTAAATTATTCCATGGGTGGAAAATGACTACGGTGGTGAAATGAATGGAAAATGACTCCCAAGTGGTTGGACATCCATCTTTAAAATGTCGCGCACTTCTTACGAGTTGTGTCATTGCTGTATTTTACACAAAACACGTCCACAAGTAGAGAAATATTTATACTACATATTTGTCTGGCTTTCCCCCAATTACCACTACCATGCAGAAAATAAAAAAAAATATGTCGTCATGGCTTTCATGGAAATGGGTTATACCTGTCACTTACGTCAAACAACTGCACCACAAATCAAATTAAAACAAACATCGTGCAATTTGTTTTGATCTTTTCGTTTGTTTGTTTGTCTGTTATTACGATCATTGACAATACTCGTAAAAATATATTGCAAAAAAAAAAATATATATATATATATATATTTCAGTACAGATTAAGTATCCTGAACATTGGAAAACTTGCAGTATTAAAGCATTTCCCAGATCGCTTTATTTTCTTATTTTCGCTGTGAATAGCGATAACAAACTGCAATGCATACACAAAACACTGTTACTTTCTCCAATGAAGTGTAAAAGCATATTTCTTGTAATTCATTTGTAATGGAATTTCAAATATCTGTGTAGGACGAAACGGTATATTAACACGCTAAAATAAAACGAATGTTCGCTTAAACTTAATCAAAATTATCTTTTGATCGGAATGAGAAGATGGCCATTCAATATTAGTTTTGTTGATGAAAACAAAACAGAAAGTAATTTGTTGTTCTGTTTTACGACAACCGACCACGCTTTTCTGAAGTCATGTGTTCTAACTGATGTCAATTTCTCATGATATTTACAAACAAGGCTTAGTGTTGAATGCAGATTGCATATTTCTAGAGATATTCATATCTAAGAGGTTATCATATGACACTCGTGATATTGTTAACAGATGAATTGATTTAACCAACAGGAAGAAAAAAAAACCTCTACTGGTTGGTATCTTATTTTAAACATGTCTTTGAAGTGTAAATCAACAATCTTGTGTAATCAACAACTCTGAATATACAGTACTGCTTTGTGAAGATAGTACTGATACTGCATGTAAATATCAATCACACAGTGTCATAAAAATGTCTGCGTTGATAATATTGAAGACCAAATTTCGTTAGGAAGGTTTTTTTTTTTTTGTCTTTTTTTTTTATAAACTTTAAACTTAATCCCACCATTAAAGTTTAACGAAAAGCAATGAATGAATTGATTTTATCGTTTAATTACCCACCGAGACATAACCCTTCATCATGAAAGTGCAGCCTTTGAAAGTTACATTTAAAAATACGGTGCAAACTCTTTTGAAAGTGTGAACCATGGACTTTTCTTAAAGCACTTACCAGATTTCCCGACCCCGTTCTGACCAAGGATTGCAATCCGCAGTGGTTTCTGTTTTGAAGACACTGATATTTTTCGTCGAGGTGCCGACATCGTTCTCATATTTTACCAAATATTCTTTCCACAAATCAAACCACCATACAGGTCACAATATTCTAATACTTGATTCCAGTGAATAGACAAGCACCCACAAAGTCCAAGGTTCGACAGCCTGTAGTACACGGTCTGTTGCCGGGTAAATCACTTCGCTTAAGATGGGTCGAGCTGCGCTGCTCCTATTGGTCAGTGGGAATTAAAAGTCCCTGCCTCGGCAAATTAATTTTTATAGAGCTACGGACTTTGCATAAGAGAATAAGACTTGGTCAATAGACTTCACGTAGGTCACTTCTCAGCACCGTTTATAAGTGATTTGTAAACAAACTTATTGCCACCAGTTTCCTACCGTGGTACACACTATCATAGCGTTCTTAGCGAACTGTTTGCGCTAGCCTTCTCGCCGTCGCATTAATAGGGAATGACAACGCATCCGCGCGCCTACAACAGCGTGAAATCAGGCTGTGAATTACACGAATTAAGCAGAAATTGATGCTTTTCATGAAAAATTATCTGTTATCTTAAAATTCATTGAGTATCTCTTTTCAACGTAATCTCACAAGGAGATTAGACTTTGCATGGCGATTAAAAAGATGAATTAAAACTCATTGACTTACTTACTATGAGCTACTACAGTCTGGGTAAAATCCGCTTAGATGAACCCGATCCCGAGCTTAATCTATTTTTCTTCTACAGTGTGTTTATTATTATATGTTTAATTGCTCTATGGCCTAGACCCCACCGTGTACATTGTAACCATTTAAAATGCACCAACAAATCCTATTAGGACGTGGTGGCCGATATATACAGAGTACTGATATTGAACTCTCACAAAATGTTTGTCAATACCCATCTTTAGTTGGTGCAAGAGGAGACTAAATACGAATAATAGTAGAATTAGATACGTTTACAGAGTGTAGACCCAATGACCTTTCCACCCAATGAACAGTATTTCATATTCTCTTCTTCTGAAATCCCATACTGATTTCTGTGGAAGTCAGAGCGAGTGTAAATGGATAAAGTCATTTGGCACCGACGATATAAAGTGACCTTTTTTTAGGAACAGTAAGAAATAGTTCTGCAAAATGAAGAAAAAACAAAAGAAAACAAAAACAAACAAACAAACAAAAAATAAAAATAAAAAAACAAACAAAATAGTTCTGCGAGATAAAAAGAATCTGAGATGCCATTGTTTTGAGTGTAACACATGAAATGTAAAAAGAAATTGATTTTATCGTATTTGAAACTTATTTCATTCTTGGAAACATGGATTTCACAAAAGTCAACGACACAACTGTGGACGATTAATACAGAAAACAATATAGGGATATTAGGATCGTAAACAAGACTCCGCGCTGAGGTTCGTTGACTTGCCGTCGAACGTAATTCACAGGTAATTATCCCGTCCTACAGGGTCATCAACACATTACACACGCAGCACCGTGTATTCATCAATGAAAAATGTCGGAACTCTTGCTGAGTTACACAATTTTTAATATAGGTTAAACACATGTAATAATTAATGTAGGTCACGAGTGAGCGAAATAAACGTTAGCAGATGATTGGCACGGAATTCGACAGCGTGGCGGGAAACGGACGGGAAGTGAGAACGAGGAGCGATTCGTGAGATGTAGATTGATAAAAAATCTAGCTATAGACGAATCAAGTTAGAAAAGCCATTTCATCCATTTGTAATGAACACGAGCAATTGTACATTCATTTTGAAAAACCGCGACGCTTCACGCCAGTGTACTTCATGAAGCGCATTAGCGTTGCAGTTCATACGCTCGTGTACGTATTTTCGGCGTGTTCATGAGTAAATAGCTATCAATTTGTAAATTATGAGTTACATATTTGTTAACGTCCTACTCGATAATTTTTCACTCATTTTTCATCGTTGCCGGTGAAGGGCTGCAAAATTTAGGCCTATGCTAGGCACTTACGGCCTTTGAGCAGGGAAGGATCTTTATTGTGCCACACCTGTTGTGACACGGGGTCTCGGTTTTTGCCGTGTCATCTGAAGGACCGTCCCATTTAGTCGCCACTTATGACGAGTAAGGAGTACTGAGGACCTATTCTAACACGGATCTCCACGCGATCAATTTGTCAATATATCAAAGGCAACAAGATTGGAAATTTCGCCCTCCTTGTGTGATTCTGTCTATGGATGCTTAATGATACACGATGGAATCTGTATATAATCTATGAAATATATAGTATATAAAAATAATTCTGTAAAAATGCGTTTATAGAGTAATGGAATTAATAAATCACCCATTCAAAATTGTATGAAATAATGCTTTTCTAAACGTTTTATCAGTGAATTCTGGCGCAATCTGATTAGGAGAATTTGGAAACTCAAAAATGATAAAAATATGATTTGTTTCAATGTAACAGGACACCATATTCAACACTAATAAATAAAGCGAGAGATAAAACAGACGAAGCAATCTGTGGTGCAGCAGCACGTGGCGAAATGTAAATAAAAGCACGCGTGGAAAAAGGATAGTGGCAGATATGATACATATGTTGCCTACGATCTCTTGGTAATAGGATACCTTTAAGAATAAAAGACACAGTAGGCTGTTCTTTGTAAAGTTAAACATTTAAGGCATAAAACATTTAGCTCTTTTTAATGAAAAGGTGAAGATGACAAACAGAGAGCAATCTCATAACCCCTATAAGGAATAGAAAATTCCGAGTGGGTCAAATACGGACCCAGGACACACCAGAGGTGGGATTAGGTGCCTAAGAGGAGTAAACATCACTTGTCAACCGATCAAATCCGCTGTGAGTCCTATATCATGATCAGATAAACTGAGTAATCCGCAGTCAGAATCAGTGTGTCAAGAACGACCGCAATGGTATGAAACATGTCAGACAACAATGGAAAATTGTACTGGTAAACTAAATCGATATAACGACCATAACATTTGCGAAATGCTGATTTTATGAAGACAGGGAACTATATTCCAGGAGAATCTTCGGATTAGGGATAAATATATGTACTTTTAGATTGCATTTCATTCTGAAGTTTGCTATGTTAGCATATAAAACATGTACAATTAACGCGTCCTTATTCAGTGAAGATTTATTTCTGTATATTTAGATGTCCAATGTTTTCGGATTCGATACCGTTACAAATTGTAATGATATCCATTTCCCCGTGAATAAGTTACAGTTTTAAAGAATACGCGTATGAAAACAGATAAATATAGTACGGCTACTTTAACGGCTGGGAATTCCGACAGAAATGGAAGTCGAATGTAAAAATAGAAATAAACTTCAATTTTGTAAACAGGGAGGGTATAAGCTGTTCCGCGTCTCGCCGACATACTTTTCAGGTAGAGTTAACGCGCTTCCTGGGGTATGTCGGCGTGAAGGGTCGCAGTTCCTACCCTCGTGTGTTTTCAAAAATGAAATTTATTTCTGAAGTGTGTTAAGTATTTCATTTATCACACGCTCACGTATGTTTACAACAACACTGCTTTGTATGTCATCTGATGTACCCACAAACCGATTCTTAAAATAAATATAGGCGACCAAGATTTCTTGTTCTGAGTTAACATGAAAACAAATGGCCATGCAACATAGATTTAATGAGGTGGTTTTAGGTATATTCCTGGTTATCCACAGACATGTAATCAATCACTCCGCGGTGTTAGGACGCTTCACACATCTCATCTCTATTTTTAACATGATTCAGGAAAAAAACTGAGTAACAAAAAAAAAAGAAGACATGTTTTCCGCTTGATCCAGAACATCTTTATTCGTTCTAGAATCTTGGAACAAGTACCAGCGAATGCCATAATGGCGCGTTTCACTCCGCAATTTCTGCCTCTGGTAGCATCCAGATTTACACGTGCATGAGATTATCTCAGATTGGTGAGATTAATCGAGCGATAAATCTGAACTTTTCCACATATTATTATTATCATATTTGACAAGATTAAGAAGCGTGAAATATTAATTGGACACGACTGGAATAAATCCAGGGGCGGATCCAGAAAAAAAAAACACCTCAGGATGTGGGTGGGTTGCAATCGAAGTGTGTAACTGTTCAGACCCAAACGGAGTGGGTGGGTGTGAAAACCCTAAGATGGCAAAAAATGACATTTGAATTTTTTTTAACCGTGGGTTGGGTTCGGCAATCCCTTTAACCCCCTCTAAATTCGCGACTACTTTTATTTAATTGTCTGCGAGTGTGCAGCACCTGTAATGCAGTAAAATTATCTACTAATGAACTTTTCTAATGAACATCGAGAAACTTAAATCTTCACCTGATGCAATTTTGTAACCGTGAAGAAAAAATCAGAGGGCATACGGTATAACACCGTGGTGAGTGACAGAGATTCCGAGTTCAGTGTGATGTCACGTGAAACGGTGATACAAAATGGTCAAAGGTCGCCACTCACGTGCCAAAAATGATTGTGATGTATCCGGCAATAGAATCAGAAAGTAAAAAAAAGTTTGCTGCTACTGTCAAGGTACAGAAATCAATAGACATGGCCTTTTCCCTTTATATGTCATATTTCATTCACCAACATATATTTCGGAAGCAGGTGAGTGCTGGTCGGATAATATTGTGTGTATTGGTTTAATTACAAAACTCATGACTATTGATGGCCTATTTATGTAGAAATTGTGTTGTCTTCCTATGATGAAGTTCTAGTTTTAAAATTCATTGAATTTCAAAGAGCAGAATCTCATACTACGAATCAATATGACATTTTAATTTTTTAAATTAAAAAAATAAATAAATAAATAAAACATATTAGAAGAAACTTTCCTAATTACGAATTCACTTCTGTTCCAATGCTAATATTATTTTTAAAAAGATCGAAGAACTGCTTGCGCTGGTATCTTTCGTTGTTGTAATTCAAATTTTAAAGATAATGCCCCCGATAGCATTCTGTGCAATGTCTAGTTGTCTAGGTAAACAGAGGAGCGCAGATGGACGGCTCTCAAAACTTATGTAACTTTTAATCTTAATGATAAAGAGAGATACGTGAATATAGAGAAAATAAGAGTGTTTAAGCTTATCTTTGCAGAATGCAAACTCCATGGCATCAGCGAGGTAAACGTGGATCCCAGGAAAGTAATAATGGACATACTTACACACAGGGGGTCTTTACTAAGAGAAAATGAAATGTTGCAAGCTGTCGAAAATTCGAAGTTGTATACAAAACAATCTACACTGTCTATTTAAAGTGAAGCTGAAGCTAAATATTCTTTAACAAAGAATTTAAGTGTAGTCTTACAAATCTGTATCACATTACCGCATAAGCTAGTTATTATACAGAACCCTGCTTCTACAGTCTTCAAAGAAAATACGCTAACAAAGCGTGGGGGAATTTGACCGTGTTTCTTTTTTCTCTGATTGTAGTGTTAATTTCAATTTACAGCTTTAGGTCGAGGTCACTAATCGCGGTAATTGGTGCCATTGCTCGGGAAGTTAAGCGTGCTATCTGACTTGTATGTAAGTTTATCGATGTAATAAACATTCATTAAACTCGTGTTGATCAAATAATAAACAAAATGTCGACAGGGCATTAAAATGATAAGTAGCTCTCTAGTCTGTCATCGACCAGCATTGTAACTTATCACTGCGAAAGCAGATCGAACCCCATTCACGTGTCACAGCGTCACGTGATACAAAATCGTGTAATAAACTGTTCCCGGTTTTATATCTATCACCTCATTAAATATCGGGACGGAAACATGATAGAACATATAAATTCCGACTACCTGATCCAAAATGACGAAAAGACGACATGGCGTGGTTTGGTTAGGCAATCTGTTGTATTTTAGTCTTTTGAGATTTTTTTTTTTTGTATCTTTATACTTTTAATTTTCGACTTCTTAGATGTGATCAAGTCATTTCTGCCACTGAATCAGGCTACAGGACACGTACAGGGCAGTTGTAAAAATGAAGCTCTTTGGGGGGAAAACTTGGGAGATACCAGAGAGCTATGTGCAGAGCCTAAAAAAAAAAAATCGATTTTCAGCGAATCGCTGTATTCTTGCATCACCGTCTCAAAATTTAACTTTATAAAAAAGAAAAAAAAATCTAACATATTTTCCCACAACACTTATGTCAAAACATGCCTTCAAACATCCATTAAAGCCTCATGCCAACTGGGGGAAAAAAAACCTCGCTGCTTCAGATAGCTTTGTTTCTTGACGTAGCCGTGTTAGATTGTCAATTAAATCATTTGAGAACAATACTGTCGCTGTACTTAGTACTGGAAATATAGATACCTTATTAAAAAAATCCTATAATTAGCAGGGTAACAATAAAGTCGGCGAATGCTACTGGATTTCCCATGCAACGGTGAATTGTTTTGAATCCATCAAAAGGACTAGCATCGTACTAGTCCTTCTCCTAATGATATACCAAAGTGTCATGCATATCATATTGAACAATTACTACCTACAACACTGTAGGTAGTTAACTGGATCTACGAATTTCACCTATAGATCTGTACACAGCAGCAAGCGGTACTTATATTAGTCCGAGAAGACAGAGCGACCTCTCCATATGATAACAGACTTGTGTCAATATTGACCAAATGAACATCAAATGGCGACCGGTAAAGATCATTTCTAGCTTTAGTGTATATTTCTTTTACAAGTAACGAAGAAATTATATACCCATCGGGTTTTTTCTTCACATCGGTTTTTTTTCTTCACATAAACAAGAAGGATTTTTTATGATATTACGTTTACGTAGATCAAAGTTAAGTAAATAGCAGTGAAGATTTGAACACAATGTTTAATTCAATACTGAACGTAAAATCATTCAGCACATCTATTGGATGATGGTAAATAATAGTAAAAATTAACACATTCAAAATTATACACTAGCTTGCATTTTATATCATATCGAAATTTTTACAATAGAGAAAACTCTCCAGACTCAGCAATTAGACTCGTGATCTAACAAGAAAAAAGAGCAAATATTTGCTAAAGAACCCATACTGCTATTTTAGGAGCAAAAGCGAATCGCTGAATACACAGGGGAAAAACTGTTTGTAGCTTATAGCGTAGAGTGCAAAAGGCAAACTCAAAATTTCTACCTGATTAAAGATTGTGTAATCTTACTGATGTAGGAAGGTGCATCTTTGAGTGCATTTTACTTACCTAAAGTTCATTTTGTTGATAACACTCCACGTAAAATCTGTGATAATGGAGTGTTGGAGAGCAACGGAGAGATTGTCATGAAAGATCTATCTGGGCTCTCTCTCTCTCTCTCTCTCTTTGAGGGTAATTCTGAACTGTATGATAGCAAACTTTTGGACACAATAATACCACTCTCTCTAGGTTTATAAGTCTCCATTTCTTCGATTTTGTTTAGTTTCATTGTTTTGCGTCCTATTAGATTTTTTAAAATTCATATAGTGACGTCATAAGTTGTAGGTGAAGTGCCAGAAATTTATGAATTGTGTTGAGGTTGTCAATTAAATACGGCCGCCAGTTAAATGCAACTGTAGGTGGCGGCCGCCATCTATTAAGTGGTGCCGCAAGTTAAGTGGAGACCACCACCTTGCCACATGCCAGCTTCCATAAAAACATCATGCACGTTGTTAAAAATAATCATGAGGAATTATTAAATTTATTCATCAAGTCATTATATTTACAATTCCATTGTTTTTATCTTTGATAACTTTGAAAATTATAGTGATAGCCGTTGCCTCACGAATACACTGCACTGCATGTATTAAAACTGATAAATGTAATTCGTCTATTTCAACTACTGAGAATTTTGACAAAGATGAAAGTTGAATGCAAAGATATAAAATATATGAATTTCATTTGAGGGAGAGGGGGATATTGAAGTATGAATTGCAACGCTTCACGCCGACCGATATACTTTTCATAACGCGCTTCATCTCGCATGTCAGCAGCGTGAAGCGGCGCGATTCATACCGTCATGAAATTTCAAAAAATGAAATTTACGACATACGCAAAACACTAATAGTCCACTCTCCTACACGTGGTATTTTTCTGTATTGTGCAGAATGCTGTAATGTCAACCAATGCGTCACAGTTATGGAACAAGGTGTTATTTTTATGAAGTATGAGAATCAAACACTTGTACATTACGATTAGTACCTATATTTCCAACATCGACCGTTAAATATAAATAATACATCTACCTGTACGGCGTGATATAAACATCGTTAATCGTTATCGTGTCAGTAGTTACACAGGCAAACGTACATTTGTTGAACATGTTCAGAAATTTATGCATGTTGGAAAAAAAAAATGAAACATACATTTCTCTAGGTGTGCCTGATTGTACAAGTCATAGAGGTATTATGCCTGATCCTATTCTATTGAATCGATGCCCCTTTTTTCTTTTTATTCTATTTTGATTGATAATTATTGGGGGGGGGGGGGTGCCATCTCTTAGTCCGCATTACCTCCCTCTTTTAGTTCTTTTCCTATCATTTTGCAGAAACTAACATGTCTGTCTATACAATGCTCATCATTTGAAATAAGCTGTCCTCCTTTTAAATCAAGGATTATATTGTGTGGGGGACGTTTTCTGGGACATGCGTTTGTGTGTGTGTTTGTTTGTGTGTGTGTGAGTGTGAGTGCGTGTGTGTATGCGTTTGTGTGTGTGTGTATGCGTTTGTGTGTGTGTGTGTGTGTGCGTGCGTGCATGTGTGCGAGCGTGTGTGTGTGTGTGCGTGCGTGCGTGTGTGTGTGTGTGTGTTTTCCAAATAAAACAAGGGTGTGAAGAGGTCTACCGAAGGTGCTTTACAATATATTCATTCGTGCAGTGGCCTAGGGAAGTTAAAAGTTAAACTCCCAAATGACAGCAATTACACGTGTTTAATATTGCTAGAACATCATGAGAATTATGACCGCAATACATACTGATATTAAACTTATCTAGTCTTTCCCTTGCCGCTCCAAGAAAAAAATCTGAACGATCCTGAAAAATCAGTATGAAGCAGGAAATTTGGAGAAGGTTGTTCCATTATGAAACTAGTATTACTTATGACAAAAATCGAAACAAAAACCCCAGATAAGATTAAAAGAATACAAAGTATATATTATCTATATACTAATGGGCAGCTTTTACGTTCACGAGCATATGTGGAATAATTATCTTTCTTTCCGGTGTAACGTCCTGTACGAAGTGATCGATACTCTGTCAACATTAGTTTAGGACACACACAACAATACAAACGTGATTAGTATGGGGCTAGGCAGGAAGGAGTCACCGCCATATTTACAGTTCATGGCCGATTATTGAAGGAACGTGCATTATTCACTGTTCAGAATCCGTTCCACGACTCTTCAGAAAGTTTGTAGTAATTTCTGTATGTTAATACATAATGTTCATCTTTAGACATGTTTTCTTCGAACTTCTAGTGCAAGTTTGATATAATTAAGAAATGTGTTTCATTTTTGAAGATACATGAACTTTGTATATTCAAAAATTCATTATTCATATTTACATTCTATCCTCGTTTCTGTTGGAAATCCCAGCTTTTAAAATAGATGTAATGAATGTATTTTTAGCAACATTCATACGCGCATTGTTCACATCTATATCGCGTTCATGAGGAGGTGACCATCGTTTATCATTGGTATTGATTAAGGCTGTCAAGTGTACACGTGTAACCGGTAACGTTTCGTGTTTGGGCTGTAAACGTTTACAAAATCCCTAAACGTTTAAACGATGTCTTATATATGTGGCACAAATCTTGCAGGGTTCAAATTACAATCTAAATTATTTGAATAATTATTTCAAGTGAATAAAATTACCCCTTCCACTTCAGATGAAGAGATCGAATTATATCTATCTGAAAAAAGTGCGCCGACAAATACCAACCCATTCACTTGGTGGAAAACCAGTCGTATTAATTTTCCAAAATTAGCAAGTCTCGCAAAGGATTTGCTATGCACACCGGCAACGTCCGTTGCCTCCGAGCGCGTCTTTTCCACAGCGTGTGGAACTGTTACAAAACTGCGCTCCTCCCTTGACGCTGAGAACCTGGACAAACTGATCTTTTTGAACAAAAGATTAAAACATAAAGTGAATTGCGCTGTACCGGCTGCACGTGAAGTCCATGTTAAAAACCGAACCGACGGAAGAAGCCGCGGCACCAGCTCTGCCCTCTCTGGACAATCTAATGTGAAATCACTGAAATGAAAATTTGAAAAATGAAGTTTATTGTGAATTTGTGATCTGTATTGTGCAAATGTTGTACAGTGTGAATAAAATTGAATTCAATTTAAATGCTATCCGGATATTTATGTTCGTGTATTTTATTCTGTCTTATATTTATACTCCGGAACGTCCGGTGACGATCTCTGCATCGCCCATAGAACGATGAAAACTGAAACACAAACATAATGGTCATTAATGGGTCTTAAAATTCTGTGCGTATTTTATTTTATTAAATTATACAACACTTCGTTTAAACGGTAACGTTTCGTTTACAATGCTTCGTTTAAACGTTTACAAAATTTTGTAAACGTGACAGCCTTAGTATTGATATATATATATATATATTGAAGACGAAGACATGAGAAACGAAAATGTATGAATTCGTATGGAGCCGTTTTGAACCACGTTCGTAAAACTTCGTTCTCGCGAGAAACGAAAGAATATTAGTTTCGTACGAGTTGCTGGTTATCCTGCGATTACACTATAACACTATAACACACATGCGTATATTGTATGCAACACAGTAAGATCATAATTTAAAAAAAAAAAAGAAATCTGTATTGAAATAGTTGTCATTGTGGTGGCATAGAAAATATTTTCAGTGGCAAGAATTTATGAAGGAAAAATATCTTAAGCGGATCAAAAATGAAAAATAATATAGAAAGCATGGACATAAGGAATGCGGAGTGAAAGTCAACCTTACGAGGATTTTTGTTTATTGTTTTTATAATTTTTTTATTTATCGGTATACTTTCTCTTGATAATGTGGCAATTATGTTGTAATCATGAAGTCTTTCCTCAATATTTCGAGATAAGTTTCTCAATTACTAAGCGATAAAAAAATCCCCAGAAACGTTTTACTACATATATATATAAATTCTGAAGTGAGAAATCTAAACTATTTCTGCGCATCAAAGACAAATTCTGATCCATCATGAAATCAAAAGCAACTTGCTATAGATCTCTGAACGTTATAAAATCCACGGATTTAAGAAAGAAATCACGTTGACAGATACGCCAAACGGGCGAAGAAGGCCTGAAATTATATCTTCAAATAAGCAATTTATACCTTCATTTATCTCATTTATTAGACAGTAATTTCAGATTGATAAGATACTCTCGATAATTTAAGATGTATGGGATCCCCAGCACGAAGTTCAGCCTCGGACTGATATAACGGATTCACACGTTAACAGCTAAGGATTCGTTAGAAAGAGCTATATTGTGTCATAATGTGATTAGAACTGCGGAATTTTAGAATTGAAACTTAGATGTTGAAATTTTGTTGTTTTTTAAAGTCAGTTTTTCCATGTCTTGTTTTTTTTAATTGCTGAAGTAACATGAGAAATTATCAGTTGGATTTTCGAAGTTGATAATAACCGTGAAAATGAACAAGGTATCGTGTGTTTCTTTCATGCCGCGTTTTCCTCTTGCGTCATCCAATTCTACGATATTCGAATCGTTATAATTTTAATCTCGGAGTTCACAAACACCATGAAATTCTTATCATTGGCCTCTAACATCTTTTCTTTAACTTTCTATCGACCTTGAGAACTGATGTTAGAAAAATCTCTTTCGATGTAAATATTGCAAGAAATCTGTGATACGTGTGGTTTATCATCAGATGATGATGCAAATAGACATGAATAACGATTAGCTCAATTTAATGTCGGATGTCTGTAAACCACAGAACGGATTGTTTACTTGTTTGTTTACCAGTGTTGTAATTCATATTATATAATGTTGTTAAAACGGGATAATAATAAATCACTACAAGATATAATGAACATTTAGGAGTGTTTTATGATTGTACATAACGATAATGGAATGCAACGCATATTAAAATGTACGCCGGCATGAAGACATAGCAGGTTATAACCTCATGTATTTCAGAAATGAAGTTTATTTCTGGTATTTACAATCTAATTTCATTTTTGTCGGATTTCCCAAATAAAAGACAAAATGGACAGTCTATCTTATCATGATTCCTTAGTTATCATTACAATTTGTAGAAATACCAAAAACACTGCGAATGTCAGTATACAGCGAATTAATTATTTAAAAGGTTTTAACTTAATTCCATTTCAAAGTTTTAAAAACTTTTAAAAAAAAAATACAAGGTATTCCTATGGACACTTCGTATGGACCTCGACACTTTGTAACGACATTAGTAGCCGCACTGGACCATACAGTCACCACCACTGGACCATACAGTCACCACCACTAGACCATACAGTCACCACCACTGGACCATACAGTCACCACCACTGGACCATACAGTCACCACCACAGGACCATACAGTCACCACCACAGGACCATACAGTCACCACCACAGGACCATACAGTCACCACCACAGGACCATACAGTCACCACCACTGGACCATACAGTCACCACCAACCACAGGACCATACAGTCACCACCACTGGACCATACAGTCACCACCAACCACAGGACCATACAGTCACCACCACAGGACCATACAGTCACCACCACAGGACCATACAGTCACCACCACAGGACCATACAGTCACCACCACTGGACCATACAGTCACCACCAACCACAGGACCATACAGTCACCACCACTGGACCATACAGTCACCACCACAGGACCATACAGTCACCACCACTGGACCATACAGTCACCACCACAGGACCATACAGTCACCACCACAGGACCATACAGTCACCACCACAGCTTCTTGTATTTCCCACTGCTACAAAATTCCGAACTGATAGGAAATGAATACTTAGAAATAATTCTGTGCCAGAGATGCGCTGGAAAATAGTCCATCATCGCTCAGACGTAGTATTTGTAAGGAATAGATTCCACCATTTTGTACAATGTATATATATATATATATATATATATATATATATATATATATATATATATATTATGATCTTGTCAATACACCATCAAATCAAGAAATGGGGATTTTCGTCGCGTGTATCACTTTTACTTGAAGAACATTTGTATCAAAGCAGGACAAGTTATCTTTCTTTACATAACAGAATAACCACCGTTTTATACGGAAACGTTCAAGTGCCTTGTCTTGCTCACTAAACATCAACATGTTGATGTCAAAATGTCGATGTCGCTGATTTAACACTTAAACGACTTTTTTCAATTCAGCAAGTGTTTTATACACAAATGCACTGAACGACACATTTCTCTCGTCTGGTCGTTGATTGTGCTATGGCCGCGTCAAACATAGGTAGCAATTGCTCTTTCGCCAAACGCTCGGTATTTAGAAGCTAGAATCATGAGTGTTCTGGATATCGCCGTAAAAAGGAGGTCCCGTGTCGAGACAAGCGTTGACACGTTAAAAACCTTTCACTGCTACGACCCTGAGTGCTAAGCATAGATCTAAATTTGTGATACTTCACCTACAACTGGTGGCGTTTCATATGAGTGAAAACTACTCGACGGGACGTAAAACAACCAACTAATTAATTCACATATTTCAATGCAGAAGGGTGATCAATACAGTTGATTTTACACCATTTCTTAAAACAAATTCATTCACCCCTACGATTTTCTTTTTATGAAAATGTGAAGTCAATGAACAGCGATCAATTTAATAAATCATAGACAGAAAACAAAATTGAGAGTAGGGAAATCACGAACCCTGGACACGCTAAAGATTTGATCAGTTCTCTAGGAAGAGTATGCATTCCAACTTGACCGGTCACATCCGCCATGATCCCTAAATCTTGATCAGGTAAACGGAGTAATCTGTAGTCACAGCAAGTATGTAATTAACGACTGAAAACATCAGACAGTTTTCGATCCACTTTCAGGTTGAATTTGCAAATAATATTGCTACAACAAACATAGATTTTGTGAAAATATGACCTTTAATGAGACCGTATAAATCCGTGAAACATCATCTTATTGTCAGTAGCCTGTCTCGATTAAAAAAAATTATCATACACAGATCAAGCTCTCGTGTGTCAAATCAGTTTAGAGAAATAATAAACATCATTCACTCTTCCACGCCCCGCCCACTCATAGCAAGGAGTCGCACGCGACTCTAACCTCTGTCCTCAAATGGTGAGGGATAATACGGCGATGAGCTGTCTACAACTGACACCGGACGATTTCTCGCTCGACTGTTATGATAAAGCTGTATTTTCTTTGAAATCCAAAGAACGTGGACTTAATTTTTCAAAGAGGCAGGCGATCTGGATATTCTCTTGTGGGTCCTTTACCTCCAAAAAGTGCTGCAAACAACTTAAGTGCAAAGCCGTAAATTTTCAGTAAGAATTTCAAATAGATTAATACAATAATAAAAAAATAAAACAAAACAAAAAGTATTAGAAGGGGAAGGGGGGGGGGGGGGGGGGGGGGGGAGGTCATCAACAGACCTAAAATCAGTGGAAGAGACACTAACCCCTACTACTCCCTCCTTCCACTTTTTCAATTCAATTATTTTATTGATTGACCAAACACGACATACAATCATCTTATATAATGATAATAAATTAAATCCTAATAGTTGATATACGTATACGTAAAAATGTATATTTTATATGTATTTGCGACATCAAACTGTATAGTGCTTTTGACAACTCCCCCCTCCCCCTCTACTAATTCATTCTTTAATAATTTTGGTAGTTATGAATTGAAATACCATCGCCCCAGCCTAGGAATAGGATTGAAGATGATCAGCGAAACAAACATTTTTAAGATGGTTGTTTTGCTCGTCAAGAATTTCTAACCCACCCCACCCCACCCCTGAAAAAATAAGATGTACATGTACTTATATGATCAAGCCATGATAATCAAGTTAAAGTGAGAACTTATTGACCTCTGTCCCCGTGTTTCTACGTCCTGTGTTCAAGATTTAATATTCATACATGTACAAAGGCTCAATGCAAAGACAATGATGTAATGTTCAATGTAAACAATGTACATACACGTACTCCCTAACCTTAGAACGCGCATCTTTACAACCGGCGTTATCCATATGAATACGATGGGAAGTTTTTTCGCATAAATCTATAAAATTGAAGTGCGTACGAAATAATGTTATTCTTACCTTGGAGTAGACGTAAGCATGACGGGTGATTTTTTGTGGATTCAAATGTGTGTGTGTTCATCCGCAAGCTTTCACCCATGGTAAACATTGTAGAAATTGAATTTTGATATGGGGATGGCACAAATCTAACATTTTTCAATTTTTCGGGGTAATGAGTGTCGCTGTTAAACGTCGCACATATTTTAACCATATTGCCTCAGTAATATCATATATGTAAAACTGAAAATCAGCATAATCCATTACTGTGATGTACGTCACATTAATGTTTGACGGGGGTAATGGCGGACAATCATTCAACCAATCAAATTAGCTATATAGCTACGTAACTATCGTTGCTAATGACATCATGGAAGAGTGAATATGTGGTGATAATGGAATATCATCGCATAAATATGGGAAGATATTGAAGTTACACTGTGTGTGAAAATCACGATAATAAATCTGCGACGAATATAAGTAACCGAATATGTGACATGCATATGTGACAAAGGATACCGACAAGATACCATGCAAATATCACGGGTGTAAAGCTGCACTCAGTCATTTACAACACTCACAGCTCCCGTAGGGATCCGAGTTAGAATAGATCCTCAGTATCCCTTGCTTGCCGTAAAAGGCGACTAAATGGGGCGGTCCTTCGAATGAGACCGAAAAAACCGAGGCCCCGTGTCACAGCAGGTGCAGCACGATAAAGATCCCAATATTCAGGTAGACCTCGTCTGAAGATTTTTTTTGTTTTGTTTTACGTCACGTCAAAAAATTGTCACTCATATTGAGACGCCATCAGCTGTAAGTGAAGTATTGCCACAAAATTTAGACCTATACTTAGCGCTCAGGGCCGTAGCAGTGAGGGTTCTTAACGTGCTAACGCCTGTCGCCACACGGGACCTCCGTTTTTAAGGTCATATCCGAAAGACCCGTGATTCTCAGTTTCAAATGTCGAGCGATTGGCAAAGGTGCAATCACTTCCCATTTTGACGCGGCCAGGGCACGAGCGTGCTCGAACTCACGATTTCCCGGTTACGAAGTGAACGCTTTAACCACTGAGCTACCGCGACTAATATACTCATGATTGTGAAACTATGTCTGCACGTGCACTTTACTGTTTTCTGGAAGTTAAGTTCAAAATGAAATAATTGCATAAAATGTGATAAATATATATACTGTATATTGACGGACTTTATTGTACCCTTAGCAGATTATTGCAAATCCCCCGTATTTGGAAACATAGGTATTTTTCTGATTATTTACATGATAAACGTTTGCAGGTTTAGATGAATTTACAACAATAAAAACCGGACTGGAATAAATGGTGAAAGAAAGAAAAACCGTAAAATATTTATTGAAAACTAAAATGTATCAACAACATACAAATGAAACACAATTAACAAGTTAAACACATCACTCAGATTCCAAAACACATGAAAGACAAAGTTGCTTAAGTCGACACTTTTTCTCTTCCAAACGCTCCAAAGACTCTGTCAAAGAAGGTCCGAGAACGCCTTTTGAACTCTACGACCTCACGTGACAATATAAGGAAAGCATCCGTTACCGTGTCAACGTCCTCGGAGGCGGAGACTTCAAGGAAGGGACATCCTATTTCGTTTGCCAAACGCTGACCTAAAATATGATATGATATGATCTCTTTACTCCAGATATGTATAATTTTTGAAAAGTAATTAATGCGGATTTTCTCTGTTTTATGGGTCGCCATAATACGTACAAAATTAGCATTTATCACATCTATTTACACGTGCATTATTATTTTAACTTGTTTCCGCTTTTGAATATAAGGTCTTATGTTAAGTTGTTAGGCCGCATGCACGTTCAGGTTTATATCGAAAATTAAGGAAACATTGAATTGTTAAATGTTAATTTCTGAATAAAGGAATGATAAATGCATATATCGATTATCAAGAAGTTTCTAATTTCCGTTGATATCTGCCAAATTCATATAGACGTTATGAAGGACAGATGTACGAGAGATGCCCCACCTTCTTCTGACGTGACTTTCCTCATGTGTGCTAGGTCACATTTATTTCCTAGTAGGACCATTGGAATGCTTGCACCTTTTCTATTTTCGTCAATTCGTCTCCTTATTTCCTGTATGATATCAAATGTCTGCCTGTTTACCACCGAGTAAACGACCAGAACACCATCCGCCCATCTCAATACGTCATCACGAGCTCCGCAATCATCATTCTGAAACAATACATATATATATATATATATATATTTCTGTTATCACTTGTCAGATAATTATGTCGAGTTGTCAGATGATTTTGTCTACTGGTCAAATAAGAAAACGTATAAACAAATAATCATAAATATATATCCACGCCCAATATATGTCATCTACTTAACAATATAATAATAATCTAACAAGCCGAGATAAGGGTCCAACAAGTCGATATAATGTTCTGATAGGGCTTCATAAGGATCATGTGGTCGTCTTGTTAGATGATTATGTTACTTTGTCAGATCATGATGTTGGCATCTCAGATATCAAAAGGGAGAGTGGATGTCATCAAATGGAATTGTCACACCAGAATTAAATGATTATAAAGGAGGATTTTTTTACCCGACAAGTCGACATAATTGACTGATAAGTCGACATAATTGACTGATAAGTCGACAGAATTATCTGACAGGTCGACGTGATTATCTGACAAGTGATGGCAGAAATATGCCACCATACATGCCGTACACATCCTATGATGTACACCAACATTTGATAATTGTAGCTAATTACGGGTGATTTGATATAAAGAATATGTAACAACAAAAATAAATAAATGGATAAAAAAATAAACTTATTGTGATAAAACTCAAATGTGTAAAACATTTTCAACACAACTCTTCATACAAAAGACCTCAGATTCATCTATCGATTTACCCTTTTCTAATTACCCTTCGTCAGTCTAATGTATCTCTGCCCTACAGTTTAGTATTGAGTGAGACGTTGCAAATCAAAATATGTTATTCATCGAAAGGTTCGCTCAACTCAGAACATCACAATCATATTTACTATGATCATACTCAGCTTATCACGGTCACACTGCAGTGTACAACATACCATGTCTCCGTCAAAATCGGGAAGTGTAAATGCCGGAGAACTGGTTATTCCATTATACTCTTGAGGAAACTTAGAGGAATTGCAGAGAACGTTCACTATCAATCGCGTTATCTGTGTTTTCATGCCAAGGAGTTTATACAATACAAAGCTGTATAGAAATAAGTTCCTAGAGAGATAAACGTGTACAGAGAATCGTTAGCTTCAGATAATGATCAACAAAATATTAGTTCGAATTGACTCCTGTGCATATTTCAACATTAATGTCCGGAGAAAATGCAGATATGACTTAATATGATTAAAAGATAGTCAAATTAAATGCAAACATTGAAGTGACGGTGACTGCACGTTTACAGTATTCAAAAATTTATATTTCCTTCAGAATGTTACAGAAACGAACGAGAGACTTATTAATTCCAATATAGTATCCAAAACCTCTAACGTGAAGCTTATTACCTCCGATATAGTTTCCAAAACCTCTAACGTGAGGCGTATTACCTCCAATATAGTATCTAAAACCTCTGACGTGAGAATTATCACCTCCGATATAGTATCCAAAAACTCTGACGTGAGACTTATTATATCCGATATAGTATCTAAAACCTCTGACGTGAGACATTACCTCCGATATAGTATCTAAAACCTCTTACGTGAGACTTATTACCTCCGATATAGTATCCAAAACCTCGAAGGTGAGACTTATTACATCCGATATAGTATCTAAAACCTCTGACGTGAGACTTATTACATCCGATATAGTATCCAAAACCTCGAAACTTTGACTTATTACCGCCGATATAGTATCCAAAACCTCGAACGTGAGACTTATTACCTCCGATATAGTATACAAAACCTCGAACGTGAGACTCATTACCTCCGATATAGTATCCAAAACCTCGAACGTGAGATTTATTACCTCCGATATAGTATCCAAAACCTCGAACGTGAGACTTATTACCTCCGATATAGTATCCAAAACCTCGAACGTGATGGTTTCTCCGTCTATCGTGGTTGTGTACTTGTACTTGGATTCTAGAAAAACAAATGAAATCAGTTATGTTACTCAGTACAAAATCATATTAATCAGAACACCAAAAAAAAAAATACATTACTGACAGAAAAGTCATTGCTCAGTACAAATGATTACGTTCTGACATTTCTGTTGTATTACTCTGTACAAAGGTACGTTACTAAGAGATATATCATATTAATCAGAATAAAAAAATACATTACTGACAGAAAAGTCATATTGCTCAGTACAAATAATTATGTTAATGACAGAAAAGTAACATTGCTCAGTACAAATAATTATGTTAATGACAGAAAAGTAACACTGCTCAGTACAAATAATTACGTTACTAGCATATAAGGTATATTACTCAGTACAAATGATTACGTTACTGGCATATAAGGTATATTACTCGGTACAAATAATTACGTGACTGGCATATAAGGTATATTACTCGGTACAAATAATTACGTGACTGGCATATAAGGTATATTACTCAGTACAAATAATTACGTTACTGACATATAAGGTATATTACTCAGTACAAATAATTACGTTACTGGCATATAAGGTATATTACTCAGTACAAATAATTACGTTACTGACATATAAGGTATATTACTCAGTACAAATAATTGCGTTACTGGCATATAAGGTATATTACTCAGTACAAATAATTACGTTACTGGCATATAAGGTATATTACTCAGTACAAATAATTACGTTACTGGCATATAAGGTATGTTACTCAGTACAAATGATTACGTTCATTTCAGTTGTATTGCTATGTTCAGAGGTAGGTTACTAAGAGATATATTATATTAATCTGAATCAAAAAATAGATTACTGACAGAAAAGTAATATTGCTCAGTACAAATAATTACGTTACTGATAGATGCTTTATATTACACAGTACTGCTGATTACATTACGAACAATCACTATTGCTAATGTGTCAAACACATTTTATTTTACTGAAACGTGTACATGTGTTTTATCATTGTGGTAGTTAGACGTGTGTGAATTCACAGCTGACATATCTTCACATACTGCATTGTGAAGAGGCTATTGAACTTGTGATGGAGGAGGAGAAAGAACTCGATTTAATGAATGCAAAGAAAGGCCTTGTTAATCCCCAGTACAAACCATGTCTGCAGATGTCCAATTGTAAGCATTAATTTGGAAATAAAAACTACATTTCTTTTTACAACGGATTTTATTTATTGTTGAACAGCGTGTGAGAACCTGTACATTTCTATTTCTAATGTGAAAATATCGAATTTTGATATATTACATATAATGTCGATTCGATCTATCCCAGTGAACTCGAAGAATCTTTCATATCTGCTTCATACTCGGATATATTTTTGGTTTTTTTTAATATTGATCTTAACGGCAAACTAGTCACTCAACTTTATGACAAACGGGATTTCAGCTTGTCTATCGTCAACTTCTTATATTTACATAACGATATTTCAATATCATCTTATTCGATACGCAAAAGCATGTTTTGCGAATGATAGTTTTTTAGATAAGGCAGGCTACTGACAAATTACGTCACAGGGGTTTGTACAGTCTCGTTTAAAGTCAGCATAGTCGTTATAACGATCTAATCTACAAATACAATCTGTCATTAAGTCGATAGGGGCCTCCGTGGCCGAGTGGTTAGAGCATCGCGCTCAAAATCACAAGGTATCTCACCTCTAGTCGGCGCGGATTCGAATCTCGCTCGCGCCGATATATGTGAGAAATTTGCCAGTTTACTTTCGGAAGATCGGTGGTCTCTTCCCGGGTACATTGTATCTGGGTTCTCTCCTCCACCAATAAAAACTGGACGCCGCCAGATAACTGAAAAATGTTTGAGTGTGGCTGACAACAACAATCAATCAATCAATCATTAAGTCGAATGCTGTCTGACGCGTTTCGTATCAATTATCGAAGACTTTAAATACGAGCGGATCTCTTCATCCTCAAACTTATGTGTTTGTTTTACGCCCCTTTTTTTACGTCCCGCTTGTTTTACGTGAAAGAATCTTTCACTCATAATCAGACGTCACGAGTATGTCAAAAAAACTATATGATACGCTCTAGTAATCAATAAAGGTTCTATTATAAATAGATCTGTATAAAGATAGAATTAAAGGTTGTATCCTACACTACACATGTTTGGTTGTATGACGTGTTTTGTGATGTCAAATTAAATATTTTTTTTCTGGCAGTGACTTTAAAATAAAATTTTGAAAATTCATAGGGCTTAATATATTCTTTTAATCTCATTATTCTTGCAAGGCAGTCTGAGTAACATTACGTCCTTTTCCTACACTTGTCAGAACGCATCTGATTACACTTGTCAGGACGCGTCTGATTACACTTGTCAGGACGCGTCTGATTACACTTGTCAGGACGCGTCTGATTACACTTGTCAGGACGCGTCTGATTACACTTGTCAGGACGCGTCTGATTACACTTGTCAGGACGCGTCTGATTACACTTGTCAGGACGCGTCTGATTACACTTGTCAGGACGCGTCTGATTACACTTGTCAGGACGCGTCTGATTACACTTGTCAGGACGCGTCTGATTACACTTGTCAGGACGCGTCTGATTACACATGTCAGGACGCTTCTGAGTATTCTTGTCAGGACGCTTCTGAGCATTCTTGTCAGGACGCTTCTGAGTATTCTTGTCAGGACGCTTCTAAGTACTCTTGTAAGGACGCTTCTGTGTACACTTGTTAGGAGGCTTCTGAGTACACTTAGCAGGACGCGCCTGAGGAGAAAGGGCGGGGTTACCAGACTGTTTACATGAATACATTTTGTTTCCTCTTTTCAGCTGCTTACAATTTTCTGACCATGCGTTGATTTAAATACAGCCTTTTAACAACAGTATGAGATTAATCACCGCGCTTTATCTTATATATCACGGTATATTTTCCAGTTTCTTCTTTCTCTCAGCATACAATTTCTATGTGTAAGTGAATTCTAAGATACAAATCTACAAACATTTCACATATATTATTCGATGCATTACTGGTATTCTGACATACTAATCAGAATAATTTCACCGTGTACATTGCACTTAAACAATCAATTATTCAGATAATCATTTCTAAAACGCACTTAATATACACAGCTCTACCCATCTGCAACATATAATCCAGCAAAGTAGTTTGTCTAATTACAGCGATCATGCCAAGCCGCTGAAAGCGATTGTATTGCTCAATAGCACTGCATTCATTAAGTTCAAACACTTCATAAACTAGCAAACTTAGTGTGAAATAGCTATTAAGAATCACGTGAGCACTTTTCAGGACATTTTACCCTACGTGTATTATATTTGTATGTCAACAGAATGTTGGGAATATGTAACAAACGCTACGCTGCTTTGCGAATTGTTTTTAATTTGGTTAAAAGAAACCACCTACAGTCTCAATTTTGAGATAGTATTACATTCAAATAGAAACTGTATTGTGAAATTTGTAATTCCATCATCATACTCGATCATTCAGGATCCGAGATCTTACGTTTCCTATTGCCAGCACCCATCTCTCAGTTCTTTCTGTATCAGGACGACCTCATCGCTGTGTCTTAATTCAATGAGTACTTAATGCATTTCATTATTGGTTCTGTGTCACTATGTGCTAGAAATGTTATTGTGTCTGTAAACGTTCCTAGGTATATATAATAATATCGACACGAATTGTGAGCATGATTAAGTGAAGATAACGAAAAGTGATCGATCTCATAAATCAAAAAAAAAAAAATAAAAAATAAGATAAGATGAGGACAAACACGGATCCCTGGACACACCAGAGGTAGGATCAGGTTTATATGAGGAATCATCCCCTGTTGACCGGTCACACCCTATATCTATATGTAAACGTAATCAACAGGAATTGTGAATACATATGTATCGATTTGAAATACTAGTAGATACCATATGATCAACACGTAATGTGGACACATGATGCCATCAACACCTAATGTGAACATGTCTGATACCATCAACACGTAATGTGAACATGTCTGATACCATCAACACGTAATGTGAACATGTCTGATACCATCAACGCGTAATGTGAACATGTCTGATACCATCAACACGTAATGTGAACATGTCTGATACGATCAACACGTAATGTGAACATGTCTGATACGATCAACAAGTATGTGGACATATGAAAATGTAAAATGATAACAAACATTGAACAATATCAAAAATCTTATTATAACTTAAGCACAATTAGGAGTTGGCGAATTACGGAACCCTGTACATAGGAGAGGTGAGATCAGGTACCTAGGAGGAGTAAGCATTCCCTGTTGACTGGACACATCACTGTGAACCCTATATCTTGTCCAGGCAAACGGAGTAATCCGTAGTCGCAATCAGTGTGTTAAGAACTGCCTAACAGTTGGTATGACACACGGGCAGCATTCAACGTAATGATAGGTTGTATTTGCAAATTAGATGACCGGTAAACAGGACATGTTTACTCCTTCTTGGCACCTTCTGCCACCTTTATAATGTCCAGGGGTCCGTGGTTGCCCTTCTCATAACTGTTTATTCTGCGATTGAGCACTGTTCAAATCATGACGTCACTTGTATCCAATTCAATCAAACTATGTAGTGAAGGAGCACTAGGATTCACTGACAGTGCATACTTAGAATTTAACGATCATCAGCACAACCATCAACAATACACGATTTCTGCACTCCGCATCTTAAAGTATTCGTCCTCCATAATGTGATCGTCGGAAGACAATATAAGACTCCGCCATTCTGTTATCAGATGAATGAAACATGCACAACACAAACACTTACCCACAGTCTGGTCATACTCTCCGATAAATCTCTTTGTCAGGAACCGTACGGATAGTGCTAGAAAAAAAATGATAAAGAACATTCTAAATCTGATTAGAAAAGTATACTCTAAACTAACTTTTAATCGCATGTCAGAAATTTTTGCGAGGTTTGCAAATATTTTCACTACAAAACAGTCCTTGAACGTCTTTTGTACATGTAGTAGTCGTCGTGAACCAGTTCGTCAGCGAAATAAAGTTGTCACAGATAAAATTTGGTTTACAGTACTCTGCTATTTCAACTCTTTAATGATTTCTTTCCCCTTTTGTACATACAAGATATATAACGAATGTGAAAAAGAACCATCTGTGGCGCACCGTTGGTGGTCGTTGAGACTGGTCGACTTATCATTTCAACGATGAGCGCGGATTGCTCTGTCTCGTTTTCCGTTCATTACAGAAATACATTCTATTTTGGCCCGGGCTCTTCGAATAGGACCTCAAGACCCCTTGCTTGTCGTAAGAGGCGACTAAATGGGGCGGTCCTTCGGGTGAGACCGCAAAAACCAAGGCCCCGTGTCACAGCAGGTGTGGCACGTTAAAGATCCCTCCCTGCTTAAAGGCCATAAGCGCCGAGCATAGGTCTAGATTCTGCAGCCCTTCACCAGCAATGGTAACGTCTCGATATGAGTTAAAAATTCTCGAGCGGGACTTTAAACAGTATATAATCAATCAATCATTTCTATTTTGACAGATGACTTAATTAATTCTCGAGTGGGACTATATAATCAATCAATCAATCGATCGATTCTATTTTGACAGATAACTTCATAAAATGGCATTGTGTCATTTCGCTTGATTAAGCATGCAAATTTCACTCGCTGATTGGTCGTATGGTTTCAATAAAAGAGAGTTTGGATGACCACTCAATGTGATTGGTCACTGAGAACAAAAGTGAAATCTGTTTCATTAAAATCTATGAGAGGCCTTTCCCAAAACTCTGCACCCTTGATTGCGCTGTTATTGGCATAATAGTATCTAAGTATATTTGAATATTCATGATTTATGTGTCTTTCTTTATTATGGCTATACCACAACGCCAAGTCAAAAGCTAGACAGACGTACGTACTAACAATATCTTAGAAAATGCGGGTATGAAAATATTCATAATTTGCATTAAACTGACACAGCAAGAACTCTCCATCTCCACACACTACATTCGTGGTAATTATATAGCGACAAGAAATATCAATTTCTGACCACGTGTTTCTGATCCTGAACTATTTTGATTTTGACACAGTACGCCTGTTTTGTTGATTAATATGACACCTCTACAAGATACAGCCCTCACATTTATTTAGGCAACTTTTATAAAGATATAAATCACTACAAAACTACGTCTATTCAACTCTCTGAAGAATGATTCATATTATTTGAAGAGAAACAGAAATGTAGCGGATTATAAGTATTTCACCGCTATTATTTACAGATTGGAAGCAAACGTGAATGACATGTAGATGTTTCTGTATTAATTAGATGAGAGCCCTGGCTATTTCTGATGTCTGCGGATGATAACCTACCATGCAGTTGTACAAACAAACACCTGAAGTCAATTTGCTGGGGTTGCCTTCGAAGAATCCAGTATTGAATAGGGGTGTAGGTGACACTCATCTGTGTCTTTGTTTAAATTTTCAAGCCTCTATATCTATCTATCTATCTATCTATATATATATAAAACTCAAAGTGAAGAAATATTTGATGTAAAGCACAAAAAAATTCCCTGTACTTCTGTTTCTACAAAGGTTTGACTCAAGATATGCAGAAATAAATCTAACAGCATACGAACAGCTCACAAGACCGCTCCACCATCTATTCAACTCTCTCTCTCTCTCTCTCTCGCTCTCTCTCTCTCTCTCTCTCTCTCTCTCTCTCTCTCTCTCTCTCTCTCTCTCTCTCTCACACACACACACAATAAAATAGCAAACACTAACAAAACCAGCAAAAACCAGTGTCCTTTCTTGTATGTTTATGCGAAAAAAAGCAAATTATTGATGAAACTTAAGATCAATTGTCAGATTGATGTGAACTGAATTTGACAGAAATCTGGCAAAAAGTACACCCTTGATTCAGACAATATGAAAGAGCACACGGCAGCAATGCTTCGCTCTTGCTCTGTACATATCTCGCAGTGTAAAGCTAAAGTCAGGCATTTGCGGTTATCAATTATGACATAACTGTTGCAGAAAGGGCACACGAAGCGTCATAACAGAGGTACATGTCAGATTGAAAACATGTCTGTTGTTCGTGTGTTCGGGTTGTGTGACAGACGAAGGCTGAATTGATAATGTCTTCTGCCTTGTTAATGAACATCCGACATGTTTGTTTTGTCCTTTTGGGAAAGGTTGAATTATTGTTCCGTTTAAGAGTCGAGAAGCGTATGATAGATATATGTATATATCTACATTTTCCATTGTTTTTCTTTCGATATCTTTACCCTTTGAAATGATAGTCATTTCCTCATGAATGTGAACGATGTGCGTACGAATCTTGGTAAATATAGTGCGACTATTTTAACGACAGGGAATTCTGACAGAAATGAAAGTAAAATGTAAATATATATATAAAAAAAATCATATTTGAAAAATACACGACAAGTGCGAATTGCAACGTCTCACACCAGCATACTTTCATGCAGCGCTAACTCGCTTCATGAAGTATGCTGGCGTAAAAATTTGCAGTTCATGCCCAGATGTATTTTCAAAAATGGAATTTATTTCTTATAAATAAACATAAAGTATAAGTGAAATGTTTTTCATATCCTGTTACTGTACATTTCAGCTGCTAAACCGTTCCCCAGACAACCTCTGTACACGATCAACCTATCTTGTAATAACAAACTTTTTATATAAAATTCTGGAGAGTTCAGATCCATTTTCACCTTGACCATGTTTAAGTACATTCTTCGATTTTAAGGAATATACTGATATTGGGTTACAACACAACTTGGTTTAGATTGCACGTAGGCACTGAGATGAGTTTATAAAATAAAGTTTATAAAAAAAATTATACTAGTATATGTTATTTCCAATTCATTTCTTTATGTAATTCATCATCTGGTAGATTAACCTTTAACCATGATTTATAACACCTCTTAAACCCTTTAACTCTTCACGCCATCAATGATTCTGAACTCTTACTCATCCTCCTAAACTCATACAGACCCTCTTCAACTCTTACACACCCTCCTTACCTGTTACACACCCTTCTTTCCTCTTAAGACACCCTCCTGAACTCTTACACACCTTTTTACCTTTTATACACTCTCCTTAATTCTTGTACGCCCTCCTTTACTCTTACGCGCCCTCTTTAACTATCCACACCTTTCTCAATTCTCACACGCCTTCCTTAACTATTAAACCCACTTCTTAACTCTTGCACACCCTCATTAACTCTTCACACCCTCCTTATTTCTCACATGCCCTCATTAACTCTTCACACCCTCCTTATTTCTCACATGCCCTCGTTAACTCTTACACACCCTTTCGAACTTTTACACACACCCCTTCATTCTTACACATTTCCGTAACTCTTATAAACTCTCCTTCATTCCTATATATTCCTGAACTTTTACACACTCTAATTTATTCCTACACACCCTCCTTAATTCTTATACACCCTTCTTAACCCTTACAAGCCCTCCTTAACCCTTACACTCTCTCCTTAAAACATGATATGTGATTTATGGTACTTCACGTATAACTGGTGAAGTCTCAATATAAGTGAACAGTTCTCGAAGGGAGGTAATAATAAAATAATGTACTTATATAGCACCTTATCTAAATATACTCTAAAGCGCTTTACAGTATATTAAAATGCAAATCAAAATTATACAGAATACATAAAACACTTAATAATGCCAGATATTATTATCGCATAATGAACAACTGAATCTATGAAAGAACTAAGCTTGTGAAAATTAGAAAATAATTTTATATCAGCAAAATCATAAAATATAAAATATGTGCTTGAAAAAACTGCTTTTAATACTGCTCTTCGGAATGTTGCATAAAAGGTAAAGCAAACAATCTACAAACTTAATACTGCCTTGTTTTATATGTAATATACGCATGTCTTTGTGGTATTTTTGTGTTGCTGAAAATGTAAAATACATTTCGTTGCTCATAACTCTTACATTTATGATCCTCATAAATCAAGATGAAATTTCAATCAAACAAGCACTTTCATTTGCCATAAAGCACGAGTATGACGAGTTTTACATTTCTTGAGCTTAAACAAGGTGCACGGGTAAATGTTCAATAAAACAACATGGGGCAATAAAGGTTGATTAATGACGTAAATATATGAAAAGGAGGTCATTTTCGCGCACATGCTTATCGAAAGTGAATCAGTGGGTGTAATTAAAATACGCGGTGCACTCCATGCAAACTCATTACGTGGCTTTCTTCAGCTTCAACGAATCTTAATGAACGAATAATACTAGCTAGGACGTTATGCAAAACATTTCGTGACTGGAGCTTACATGAAGTCTAACGGAGAATTCCTGACAAAGAATGAAGCTTGTCCAGCTGTTCTCTTTCTGTATTGCTTAACATATGGTTAAAACTGAACATTATCTCTATGACACCAAAACGTCAGCAGGACCATTGATCAAATATTACATCAGAATTCATGATCAGATCAGAGGGACGTCTGGCGTTTAACTGGCGTACACAGATACATTACTGCACATTGAAAATCAATATTTCAAAATAATATTTAATATCTTATCTTGTCTTTCAATAACAAGGAGGGGATATAGTTCGCTCCCAGACTACATCAAAAATAACTTTGACTGCTGCATACACGATATATGATTTTATACACTGATTATATTCTTATTTCATTTTTCTTTAGTGATACCTGCCCCGTGGGGACACGGGGTTAGAATAGATCCTCAGTACCCTTTGCTTGTCGCACGAGGCAACAAAATGGGGCGGTCCTTTGGATGAGACCGCTAAAACCGAGGTCCCGTGTCACAGCAGGTGTGGCATGATAAAGAACCCTCCTTGCTCAAAGGCCATAAGCGCCGAGCACAGGCCTAAATTTTGCAGCTCCTCTCCGGCTATGGTGACGTCTCCATATGAGTGAAAAATTCTCGAGCGGGACTTTAAACAATACAGAATAAACCAACTTCACTTATAATTACTCTCATCTTACGTCATATCTCAGTCCTTTTTTTTTTATCCATGGACCCATTAGTCACTTTGAATGTCGTGGGATAGCTCTACATAGCTACAGAGAGTAGATAACAGTCCTACCGCTTTTGCCGACTCCGTCCGTTCCAATGACCGCCACCTTGGTCTCTCCAAATGACGATTTTTTCCGGCGGAGATACGGACGTAACGTGTTTCCGGAAACACTTGGCTCTGTCAAACCACTTCCGGGATTCATGTTACATCATTTTCCTCTGGAAAACTATTTCAAGATTTGTTTTTAGAGAATACCATAATATCCATTAATGATGCACGATTTCATGCTGAAAACTACAGTAAACCATGGAAAGAAAAGCTTGACCTTTATTCTGACTGAAAGTTTCATCTGATCTTGAAAATCATGCATATAATGTATTTCTTCACGGAAAATAATGAAGGTCAATGATGAAAAAACCCTTACTTGTTGAAATTAAGAATAATTCCCCAAAAATCTTTTATCACATTAAACCGTGCTTCACATGTCCAGTAGCATTTCACCACCACTAAAGTTTATCACATATACGACCAAAGAAATCGGACATTTCCTGCTAATTCCAAATGTACGTTCGTCAGTGTTCGTTCTCCCTTGCGATTCTCGGCAGCTATAAATAACGTCATTCGTACCTCTCTCCCATATGCCGAAGACACAGAGAAAGCAGATACATGCTATCCCCTTCAGATGCCCTCCCTGTTTACTGCAACCAAGCAACCGCAGGGGGTCAGAAGCCTCGTGTCTTGTAGATTTCGCTGCTGGTTAAACACTTTATCGGGGTACGCGATCGCGTTAGAGGGCTGTTTCTGCTTCCTTGCCCGCACGGTGGGTAAAGATGTTCAAAGTTGTTGTTTTTGAGGATAAGATTTATCATACAAAGCTTTTGATGAATGAAGGCATGTGTTTGTTCTTGATGTGCTGGTTTAGAAAAATATACATTTGAAGAGATACTTTATAAGAACTCTTATTATTGAGAGAGAGAGAGAGAGAGAGAGAGAGAGAGAGAGAGAGAGAGAGAGAGAGAGAGAGAGAGAGAGTTTTACTAATTTGTATTTAAGAATTCAAAATATGTGTACACATATTTAGAATTTACAATGTCTTAATCAGATAAAGACATTTCTTATTGTTTAGCATATTTTCTTATATCATATTTTGGGAATTCCAAGCAGTTTCCCATTTCTGATTGTTTTTAAACAATTACAAAAACATGGTTTCCCTCTTAAAGCAGCGCTAAATATTTGCACGGCATTGATGGGCCAAGACTTAACATATTTCATTCATAGATTGGATCTAATGTTGCAGATAATCGCCGACAGATTACTTCCGGTTCCCCAAGGAGATAAAGATGAGGATGATATTTCAAGAATCCGAGGTTGTAAATCTCTAATGAGTTGTGACTGCATCAGATATCATATATCGTAAAACTAATCCCATCGCGCTGAAATTCAGAAAGCGTTGAGGTCATATAACGTAGATTGTATTTTAATGAAAACATAATCGACATATTTTTTATTTTATTTGCACGTTGACAAGCACCTTGCGCTGTTGAAGTGTTCGAATCACAACATAAGTGAAATGGAATGCTTCGTCATAATATAAAATCAATTCTATTTCATAATCGTACGATTCTTCAGAAAATCTATTGAAAAAAATTATATATATCGTAACTATTACCCTTTAGAATCCTCATTCACATTGCCAGTATATTTACGATGGTACAGGTATGCACACCGATTGTCGGGGCATTTACACAGCGACCGGGGTTACACTTCATACCCTCCATTTCCAGAAAAAAAATACTAACAATTTGATTTTACAAAATGTACTAATATATTTTCCATGAGAATTCTGTAGATATATTTTTCAAATGTTTTACTATTCTATAAACCTATACAGATGCACCATTTGCTGCTCATTAATACATGATGCTCAAAAACTTAAATCTACAGGACACTTATGTAATTAATTGTACAAACTGTAATTAACTGTACAAACTGTAATTAACTGTACAAATTGTACATGGATACTCTCGTGATCATTAAGAAAGAAGTATTAGAGAACTGTCTTATGTACTGTTATTTTGGTGTTAATGAACTGTCTTATGTACTGTTATGTTGGTGTTAGGGATCTGTCTTATGTACTGTTATGTTGGTGTTAGGGATCTGTCTTATGTACTGTTATGTTGGTGTTAGGGATCTGTCTTATGTACTGTTATGTTGGTGTTAGGGATCTGTCTTATGTACTGTTATGTTGGTGTTAGGGATCTGTCTTATGTACTGTTATGTTGGTGTTAGGGAACTGTCTTATGTACTGTTATGTTGGTGTTAGAGAACTGTCTTATGTACTGTTATGTTGGTGTTAGGGATCTGTCTTATGTACTGTTATGTTGGTGTTAGGGAACTGTCTTATGTACTGTTATGTTGGTGTTAGGGAACTGTCTTATGTACTGTTATGTTGGTGTTAGGGAACTGTCTTATGTACTGTTATGTTGTTTAGAGAACTGTCTTATGTACTGTTATGTTGGTGTTAGGGAACTGTCTTATGTACTGTTATGTTGGTGTTAGGGAACTGTCTTATGTACTGTTATGTTGGTGTTAGAGAACTGTCTTATGTACTGTTATGTTGGTGTTAGAGAACCGTCTTAAGTACTGTTATGTTGGTGTTAGGGAACTGTCTTATGTACTGTTATGTTGGTGTTAGGGAACTGTCTTATGTACTGTTATGTTGGTGTTAGGAATCTGTCTGATGTACTGTTATGTTGGTGTTAGGGAACTGTCTTATGTACTGTTATGTTGGTGTTAGAGAACTATCTTATGTACTGTTATGTTGGTGTTAGGGAACTGTCTTATGTACTGTTATGTTGGTGTTAGGGAACTGTCTTATGTACTGTTATGTTGGTGTTAGGGAACTGTCTTATGTACTGTTGTGTTGGTGTTAGGGATCTGTCTTATGTACTGTTATGTTGGTGTTAGGGAACTGTCTTATGTACTGTTATGTTGGTGTTAGGGAACTGTCTTATGTACTGTTATGTTGGTGTTAGAGAACCGTCTTATGTACTGTTATGTTGGTGTTAGGGAACTGTCTTATGTACTGTTATGTTGTTTAGAGAACTGTCTTATGTACTGTTATGTTAGTGTTAGGGAACCGTCTTATGTACTGTTATGTTGGTGTTAGGGAACTGTCTTATGTACTGTTATGTTGGTGTTAGGGAACTGTCTTATGTACTGTTATGTTGGTGTTAGGGAACTGTCTTATGTACTGTTATGTTGGTGTTAGGGAACTGTCTTATGTACTGTTATGTTGGTGTTAGGGAACTGTCTTATGTACTGTTATGTTGGTGTTAGGGAACTGTCTTATCTACTGTTATGTTGGTGTTAAAGAACTGTCTTATGTACTGTTATGTTGGTGTTAAAGAACTGTCTTATGTACTGTTATGTTGGTGTTAGGGAGCTGTCTTATGTACTGTTATGTTGGTGTTAGGGAACTGTCTTATGTACTGTTATGTTGGTGTAAGAGAACTGTCTTATGTACTGTTATGTTGGTGTTAGAGAACCGTCTTATGTACTGTTATGTTGGTGTTAGGGAACTGTCTTATGTACTGTTATGTTGTTTAGAGAACTGTCTTATGTACTGTTATGTTGGTGTTAGGGAACTGTCTTATGTACTGTTATGTTGGTGTTAGGGAACTGTCTTATGTACTGTTATGTTGGTGTTAGGGAACTGTCTTATGTACTGTTATGTTGGTGTTAAAGAACTGTCTTATGTACTGTTATGTTGGTGTTAGGGAACTGTCTTATGTACTGTTATGTTGGTGTTAGAGAACTGTCTTATGTACTGTTATGTTGGTGTTAAAGAACTGTCTTATGTACTGTTATGTTGGTGTTAGGGAACTGTCTTATGTACTGTTATGTTGTTTAGAGAACTGTCTTATGTACTGTTATGTTGGTGTTAGGGAACCGTCTTATGTACTGTTATGTTGGTGTTAGGGAACTGTCTTATGTACTGTTATGTTGGTGTTAGGGAACTGTCTTATGTACTGTTATGTTGGTGTTAGGGAACTGTCTTATGTACTGTTATGTTGGTGTTAGGGAACTGTCTTATGTACTGTTATGTTGGTGTTAGGGATCTGTCTCATGTACTGTTATGTTGGTGTTAGGGAACTGTCTTATGTACTGTTATGTTGGTGTTAGGGAACTGTCTTATGTACTGTTATGTTGGTGTTAGGGAACTGTCTTATGTACTGTTATGTTGGTGTTAGGGAACTGTCTTATGTACTGTTATGTTGGTGTTAAAGAACTGTCTTATGTACTGTTATGTTGGTGTTAGGGATCTGTCTTATGTACTGTTATGTTGGTGTTAGAGAACTGTCTTATGTACTGTTATGTTGGTGTTAGGGAACTGTCTGATGTACTGTTATGTTGGTCTTCAAATGTTTTTGTAATGAACTCGCACTGGTTGAACTTTGATAAACACTGCAGGAAAAATCTTTGCCTGATAATTTAATGAACAAGTGGAGCTAAAGAACTGTGACTATAAAGAATACCAAATTATGAGAAGTGCAATTAAAACACGGATCCCTGGACATACCAGAGGCGGGATCAGATGTCTAGGAGGAGTAAGCATCCCTGTTGACCGGCCCCACCCGCACGTGTATATTGTGATCATATAAATTGCATCCCCACATAAAGCCTAACCCTCCCACTACACTTGTCCGCTGTAGACGATTCAACACACTAGACCCTTCCACTATATAAACAAGCTTTCATGCAAATTGGCACTGGTTTTTAATTAGCGGTTCTCAGGAAGATGATCTATACAACTTCTCTATATTGCTCTATATTCTAATTGTAAGTCGGTGGAAGAGGCGTTTTTCACATAACAAACCGGCATGTTCTTTGTCTGCTCTGTGCAAAGTATGGTTGAAATTTGTTTAGAAGTTAAGTCGAAAAATGTGATTTTACAGACAGATGATAGATCAGAAATGCTCTTTGAGTTTGTACACATGCAAATTATAATCACCAGGTAAGACACACACGTGTATAAAAACTGGGTTATTTCGCACGAAAAGTAAATTATTATAATAATGTACAGACAGCAAAAACTCACTGGATCAAAAGAGAAGTTTAAGGAAATGTCTGATCGCTACACAAAAGATACACTTTGTACTGCCGTTTTATTTACATGAAGAAGTGGCGCAGAGAGAAGAAAGTGCATCTCAGGTCATAACTAATTACTGTTCGTAATTTAACATTATGCAGTATCTGCAGATATGATATCATTGCAGTGTTTTCATGAGGTCCATGCACCGTCTTATCCTGAAGCACAATAATGACTGAAGGTGAGTTCTCTCGCTGCTTTCAGAACGACCTCACCTCTGGTATCCCGAACAATGTAGATATAAAGGTCTGTATTTTCACTTCTACCAAGCGTCACAACTTCATTCTGTCGGGGCTTCATTCACTTCTAGCGAATGTCTTAATGTCTTGTTATGTTGTTTGTCATGGGTTTGAATATATATATATATATATATATATATATATATATATATATATATATATAATGGAATAATTTTGGATGAGCGGGTGGTTAGTTGGTTGTCCCGTTTAGAATTTTCACTCACACTTTCTATTGTGACGTCACCAGCTATAGCTGGTGTACCGCAAATCAAGATCCATGCTTGACGCTTACAGCCGAACCATTGTGGGCTGTATAACGTGCCAACGCCTGCCACAGTACGGGGCCTCTGTTTTTGACTTCATATCCGAAATAACCGCGATTCTCACTTTTATTTACCGAGCATTCGGTGAAAGAGGAATCACAAATTGTTTTCGTCTTAGGTTTGACGCGGCCATGGAGAGAGAGAGCCTCGAACTCACAACCCGTTACAAAACTACAGCTGATTCGTCAGTGCAGTGGCTACGTCATAGAGTCTTTCATCAAGTACTGCCCATTTAATTGATATCGTAAAAAGATTAAAATTAAACTACAGACAGCTGTAAATTCCGCTATGAATACTGTAGACATTATTCTTTCTGCATTTTATTTTGGTCATGTGTGATGAAATAGCTTCACTTTGCAGTGACTTTAGTTTGCATAACAACCTTGAATAGAAGAGTTGAGTTTAATGCTGTTTATTGTCATTTAGGGTGAACTGCCACTGAATCAGAACAAAGGAATAAAAAACTTGATCATGTCGTCTATAAACAATATATATTATCATGCCTATATAAAAAATAGCATTCCAATCCTGTGCGGTTTACTTGCTTATTTAAGAACAAAATACGTTACATAATTGTATATATCAATTCATAATTCGAAACTGTCTGACTTTGAAAATCAATGGACAAACTGGAAAAACATCTTTGAACCAAAATAATCTAATCTAAAATTTAACTATTTAGTATAAGTATACACATACATTTATAAGTTTTTGTAAACTATGTATGATATTTTTCATTTAGCATTTGAATGCCTGAATGTCTTCAATATTATCATAATAAATATCTTCTAAGTTCAGCACGAAAGAAACACCAAACAAGCTATTCTGAAAAATGTAAGTAAAAAAATTTATTCATTCGTGTGATGGTACATAACAAGTAACAACCAATTTGATTGGCTAAGCACACTGAAAAAAATCTAGTAAATAGCTATTGTATAAGTAACTTGGTATGGGGACACGCCCTCTAAACAATCATAGCCCGAATTACCTGGCAAAATCTGTTAAAAATATTATAAATGTATATCTATACCTCTAAAAGTATCTTTTTTATATATTTATTTGTTTTCGGGGTGTGTTGTAGTTGATCTTCAAAGTACATGCACATATAGATATGAAATAAAACAAAATGTGTCTGTGAAACACTGATGCACCTGCATGGGCACCAAAGTAATTTTGGTACCGAAAGAAAGGAATACATATGAAAGGCTATCAATCCTATCCATTCAAAACGTATGAAAAAAAAATTATTTTCAAAAGTAGGTCAAACTCCAAGGTGAAAGAATCAAGGTCAAAAATTTCTTTCTTGTGATAAGAAATACAAAAGCTGTATCACCACCCATTCAAATATTATGACCAACAATAAAGTTTTTGCGGACAAATCACAAAATAAATGTCCCTAATCTCCAATTACGAGGGCATAAAAATGTAAAAACGCGAAGAAGAGATTGTCCACAGACACACCAGACAGTTCCTTTGATCTACCTGTACACGTACGTAGCGCATGTTTTCTCTGACCAACACACACAGACAGCAGTGATGATTTATTCTGGCACTACCCTACTGGCTGGTTGCAGAATTCCAACATACCATCAATCAATACGGAAGAAGAATTGAATTCCTTTTATGACGTCACTATTACGAAAATGATGCTATTTTAATGCATTTTTCTTTGTCTATTTTAATTTTTCAAGGAAAGCACGTGGTAATTGTTACGGTGTATCTTTACGTTACGGTGTATCGTTACGGTGTATCGTTACGTTACGGTGTATCGTTACGGCGTATCGTTACGAAATAAAAAGCGTTGGCGAGTTCAGTCACTGTTTACTACACGTATATGATTCTATTGATGGAATAACTGAAAATGGTGTTCGATTACGCCTATGTTCTGTTTCTAATGGAAAGCTTGGGTTATGTATTAAACTTTATCATCATTCTAAAGAATTTGTGGGGATTGATTCATTTTTCTGACGTCATGTTAACAATCATACACAATTCTGTATCCATTTATAAATCCACTTATGAATCTTAGAGAGGCAAAAGTCGCTGCATACAGAACATGTATTAGACATTCAAATTATTATCCTTACCATTACTGGATTTAAAAGTAGGATACATTTCAAACGAAATACCGAAATAATTTCTTTGGTGGTAGAGGTAGGGATAGAATACAACTTATGACGTTTTAATGGGCGGTCCTTTGAAAATGGGTACCTGAAGGAACAAAAACATACCTACTCCTTGTGAAAGTCAATTAACATCAATCAATCAATCAATAAATCAATCAGAATGATTTTAATAACAATAACAATAAGTAAGGTATGAAATTGTCTGAATTAATTGATGATAATTGTCACATTTCAAACGATCTGAAGCTGATAACGATACACCCTGATTTCGTATCTCACTGGGAAAAAATTTTCTTAGCATATGTTCCATCTACGCCTTCATGTTCTGTTCAGCACTAACTTAACCTCGGCAATATATTGGTCGTCGTTCTTTCGTTTTCTGAATGGACTTTTAAGAAAGTTCTCCATTGAAGGAACGGAAATCAGTCGCTGATAGTATTTCTGGAAATCAAAGAAATATAAAAACAGATCAAAGTGCTCATTAGGCAATTTTGAAAATGAAGACAAATTTTAAAACAATAAGAAACGTTTTTCGAGAATTGCCCTCTCAAATTGAGTCATTATCTGTAGGTAAATTGACGTAAATTTCGCCCAAGGCCCATTCTTTATATTGTTGTGACCTTGAATTGATAGTTTGAGGTGTCATCAGAAAATTCCGCGATGAAATCTCACGTTTTAGTTTCAGCATTAACGCAACCAACACACACGCTCCAATTCACTACATCCGATCACAAGGTGAATGTTCTGACTTCTGAGCCAAAAATAATAATGATATAAAAAATAAATAAATACCAAAAAATCGTCAATTTATTATTTGCCAATCGCGCGTCTTGACCATCTGCCTGAAAAGAGGTTAGGTCACCGTGAGGACACTTGATACAAGCAAACAAAAAATGATACATGGGTTGATTTATAATTAGTTTTGTTGCTATAGGTACAAATATAAAATTCTTAAAGAATAAAGACTTATAAATTTTGTATGACATTCAATAGTTGAAATATATTACCCCGTCCTATGCAACTCTGTAAACATTTCTCCCACTGTTTTAGACTTCATTGCAAGCTCATGGGAATGAATTACTTTCCATACCGTAAATTATTTAATGTGGGTAGATTGTTTGTTTGTTTTACTCCCGTCGAGAATTTTTCACCCGTATTGAGACGTCACCAGCTGTAGGTGAAGTACCACAAATTTTAGACCTATGCTTAGCGCTCAGGGCCGTAGTAGTGAGGGTTCGTTAACGTGCCAACGCCTACCGTGACACGGGACCTCCGTTTTTAGGGTCATATCCGAAAGACCCGTGATTCTCACTTCTAAATTCCGAGCGTTTGGCGAAGGAGCAATCACTACTTATTTTTCGTCTTAGGTGTGACGCGGCCATGGCACGAGCGGGGCTCGAACTCACGACCTAACGGTTACGAAGTGAACGCTCTAACCACTGAGCTACCGCGACCGGTGTGTACATTTTAATTATCTAACTGCAAATGTCAGAAACAACACATGTAAAATCAAATGTCAAGAAATAAGAACGCTCTAAAGTACTTAAGATACCCTAGCTACACCCTCAGACACGTCCTAAATAGAACTTGGGATGTTTCTTACTCTTTACCCGAGTCTAATAGACTAATCTCTGGAGGTGTTTTAGGAACGTTTCGTGAACATGGCTACAATTTATGACAATATCCTAATCACCTGTACTTCTGTGTAGTCACCGAAGAACTGTTCACCTCCGTATTCCACACACATCAGAAGGACTTCCAAAAATCCTACATCAGCCATGGTCAGCGAGTTCCCGACCAGGAATCCAGTTCCATTCTCTTTTAACCTCTGTTGTAAAAATAGAAAATCTTTACACTCTACTGGAGACATGTTATCATTTCTAAGGAAAAAAGTACAGGAAAAGGATTGTACGGTGGCGGATCTATTGTGGGTAGATCACGGTGATGCACCCTCCTCCTCTGCTTCTCTGGTTAAAATCTTTTAACAAGAAAGGTAACTTTTTACCATTGTGGGGTCTGCAATCCCCCCCCTTTCTTATTAGGCGTAAAAGGTACAAACACACACATACACCCTTTAAAAATTCCCGTATCCCCCGTTTTGGCTATAAGGTTTCCTGTTTAATGATTGAAAGTAATTCAACAATTTCTACCTTGGAAATATACAATAACTGGGAAAAAAACTGGTCCCTCGGAATCAGAGATAGTCATTCAATATTTGGGCGTATTAGGAGGAGAATCACAGTACGTCATGTACTATAGGAAAGTCATGATAGCATGTGTACTAGAAGAGATTCATAGTACTGTTATAGGAGAGTCAAGTTACTGAATGTAGTATGGAGGAGTGTTTGTAACTACAGACACTGTAGAAGAGTCAACGTGCTGCATATACTAAAGAAGAGTCGACGTACTATAGAAAATGTAATTGCGCTCTACTGTGCTACACTGAGATCAACGGTGTTCAAGTGCCATCAGCCGAGAACTGAAAAGGTCAAGGTACTTTCCATTGACTCACACCTCAATTGCCGTCATGACTTCTTTGTCAGACCGGAAATGACGTCCACGGATATCCTTTTTCAAGCTTGAGAATAGGAAGAAATGATAGTAATTCATACCCGTGTGGCTCTACTGCATCTATTGTAACTTTGCGTGGACTCTCGCCTTGTCCTGTTGCAGCAAAACACTTTTAGAGAGTTCACCTCGGCGTTTTTCACGGATAGTGGTTCTCAGCTGGTCTAGCAAATTTGCATAGTACACTCCAGTTATTTGTACTTGGGTAAAACGTCCAACATAATAACGCCTTTTGCGTCCCAAAATACTGTGGGCATCACCTTGCGTCTTCAACTTTTTTGACCTCAGGGACCCTAGCCCTACCCACTGACGACTCTGAGTTTTATTCTCTGGCTCATAATATTGAACCCAAGTCTCATCTACAGTCACCAGATGCAAACGAAAATCATCTTTTGACCTAATACGCTTCTACAAGGCGCTGCATACTGATGCTCTGGTTGCCATTTGCTCATCGCTAAGGGATTTGGGGACCCAATGGGCTGTTAGCTTCCGCATACAAAAACGATCATGTAAGATTGTTGCAACACTATCATGTGAAATGCCTAATGCCTGTGCTATGTTTTCCACCTGCATTCGCTTAGGCCTATCAGAGTATACCACATCCCGTACATTTACAGAGTACATCAGATCCCGAACTTTGTTACACATTTCTTCGTCGTTGGCATCCAGTGGGCGTCCATACCTGGCTTTATCTTGTAAAGACGTTCTACTGCGTTTGAATTCTCCTACCCACAATTTAATCTGAGCATTAGATGAGGCAGAAGACCCATAAACATCGGCTAACTCGCCATGTCTTACCTTGCCTGTTTTATCTTTTACATGCAAGTACCGAATTACAGCACGATACTCAACTTTTAGATGAAAAGCATGCCTTTGTATCACTAGCCATGTTTGACATTACATATCCTATTAAGAAAATGATAATACACGTACTATAGGTTGATTGATTGATTAAATATTGTTTAACGTCCTGCTCGAGAATCTTTCACTCATATGGAGACGTCACCATTGCCGGTGAAGGGCTGCAAATTTAGGCCTATGCTCGGGGCTTATGTCCTTTGAGCAGGGAGGGATCTTTAACGTGCCACACCTGCTGTGACACGGGGCCTCGGTTTTTGCGGTCTCACCCGAAGGACCGCCCCATTTAGTCGCCTCTTACGACAAGCAAGGGGTACTGAGGACCTATTCTAACCGGAGTCCCCACGGGGTTACGTACTATAGGATATTCAAGATAATACACGTACATTGTACTAGAGAAGAGTCAAGAAAATACACTTACTATAGGATATTCAAGATTATACACGTACTGTAGCAGATTCAAGAAAATACACGTACTATACGTACTATAAGATATTCAAGGTTTTAAAACGTACTATAGGAGATTCAAGAAAATACACGTACTATACGTACTATAAGATATTCAAGGTTCTGAAACGTACTATAGGAGATTCAAGAAAATACACGTACTATAGGATATTCAAGGTACGACAGGTGCTAGGAGAGAGTTAAAGTAATACAACTTCTACAGGAAATTTGGATTGATGAGGGTAGATTAATCAAAAATAACACACTACACAAACATGGTCAGGGGTATTTATATTTTAAATCGTTTACGCAAACAGTACCTGAATTCATAATTAAAACTATCTGATCTTTGTAAGACGTGACACATTTCGCAAAGGTTGATAAATCTCTGAGTAATATACCAGTAACATTATACACTGTATGTAAAATAGACTCCATACCTACGTGCTGTGGTTTCACTGAATATGGAGGGTTTTGTCATTATATGAGGTGAAATTACCTTTTCAAGAGCAGGGAAATATCTATTATCTCCTGCGGCTTTGACGTCCATTAAAACCTGTTCTTCGGTTTTCAAGAATTTCAAAGTTAAAAATATATACTGGAAATCTCTTGACGCGTCAAAGTACATGTCAATTCTGTAAAGATAAGGAAAATCCATTAACTTGATTGAGACTGGAGGCATATGCGGAAATATCTATAAAACCATGGTCTTAAATATATCAGATAATTCAGACTTTCAACATACACTGCCACCCCCTCCAATCCCACTTCACCCACCTTATAAACTTCACGAACTAACATTTTAGGTAAGCAATTCCTGTATTTGAAATTTCTTGTTTTATGAGCTTAGATAGTCATTTGTTCGTGAGCTGCAAGCAACTCTCCCATATATTCATACAAAAACATCTTTTACAAAAAAAAAAAAATAAAAAAAATTACTGATTAAGTTGTTTGCGGTTAAATTTGGGTGAATTGTTTGCGTGTAAACCTCAGTTTCTGGTAATTATTCAGACATAATTCTGTCAACAAACAGTGGAGAGAGAAAAGCCAATTGCAAACGCTTAAAATATCCCCTATACATTCAAAATCAAACAAAACCGTGAGTGTTTAGATTAGCATATATCTGCATAAGAAGGTTGTAAAGTCAAAATCATCAGAACAATCTGGGATTGAATGAGGTGGGCGTTTAGTACAGATGGACATAAAACATAAATAAGAGATTTTGTCAAGAGAAAGTTTCGTATAAAATACGATAATTCATTTGAAATATTTTACGCATAAATGTCTGTTCTTCACCCACCTGTATAAAGTATAAATGTACTGAAGGAATGAAAGTAATTTTTACTCGATTTACACGATATAAAGTAAGTTAGGTCAGTTCATAAACCGCGGGATGATTTATAAAATAGCGCAAAATATCACAGCTTACTTCATATCGTATAAAATGAACAAAAATTACTTTCATTCTTTGTAATTTCATCTAGGAAAACGGATTTAATATAACGGATTTGATATCATTTGATAACTATTTCTAAATAAAGAATGTTTAATGACGTGAAGTGATATTGTCATAGCAACGGAATAGATACGGCTAAATGCATTGTGACGTAAATTCTATACGTCATATGGTGCGACTTCAGGGCAACTTTGTTTATACCACATAAATGTCAATAACGTCAAATTAGCCAATCATATTATCATTTTACAGGTGAAATTGAATTCATACAATCTATAATATTGAAGTAAAACAAAATGACTACATCGCTGCCGTCTTGTCGTCTCCACTGTACAGCCCGCCTTTCCTCGCCACGTAGCGAACGATAGCGCCCGTCTGCACCAACTCCATGTCATCAATCCTCAATAATGGCACTTGCTTGAATAAAAGGGCGCCATCTATTAACAAAGTAAAACACAAAATACATAATTAAATTCTACAAATTGACAAAATTAGGGCAGACAATGACGTCGTTAGTGTTGAATTGGTTTCCTCCAAGCACTGAGGAAACCAGGTCTAGTTAAATGTTTAGTTAATATTGTATGTATACTTCGAAATAAAGATATGGTGCGACTGTTGGACTAAGGGAAGCATGGGCTAGTCATTGGCTTGTCCCAATTGAAAATTATAATTCATTTAAGTGTGGTAAATAGACAAATCCATTCCCTTAAAATATATATTATTTATAAAATTTCCCTTGGCTTAGGATGTCGCTGAGGTAACGCTCTCCCTTCTCACCGCTGCGACCCGAGATCGACCCCCGTGATCTGCAGTGGTTGTGTGTGAGAGGGTATGGTGATCGTTTGCTCGGACACGTGGATTTCATCCGAGTAATCCATTTCCTCGCAAATAATGACCCCCCCCCCTAGTGCCAACATCCGCGCATCAAAGATCCGCCTCTGGAATGAAGCTTCCATGAGTTATCCTTGGTAAAAACATGTATTTTATATAAGCGCTTAGTAAACTACGGACATTTAAGGAGGGATAACTATATGATCCGCCTATTCATTTAACGTGCAAATATAACGACGCAAAGAGTGCGTCGTGGCGTCATATTTAGTTTCGGTGTTTGTTCTCTCAAACAAATGATCATCAGCAATACATCCCATTAGAAATTTACAAGTAAATGACAACTGAAAATACAGAAAATTAACCAACAGATTTAAATTGTTAAAAAAAGTAAACGTATCTATATCGTATATTTTTATTTGAAACAAAATAATAAAAAATAATAATAATAATAAACCCTGATGAATTCGCTTATTTATTCAGTCGTATTACTATTTTTCTATTTAATGATTTGCTACAAGCTGTTACCATAATGATTATACCATTCATTTTGAACACATTGAGGGTTTACATTTCACACTGCACGTCACAGTCTTGCAGTTTTGGCGGTCAAATTCGAGTAACTGTTGAAGCAATTAATGAACAAAAAATGGCGGCGCCCAATTTTCAGTGAATGTATGTAGAGAAAATTTTCATTCTTTTGCCAATTTTGTATTTGTTTTTACATACGTGTTACCTTCTGAGCCTTGCTTCTCGGACGGGCCTTCGTGAGAAACACGGGTCTTTCGATTGGTTCGTTATGTATGTTTAAAATGAATGTCCCGATCGAGAGCTTTTCACTCATATGGTGACGCCCGGGTCATTCGGATATGACCTTAAAAACGTGGGCCCATATAGCGGTAAAATGGTTCCCCGCTGAATGGTGCTACACCGGTCGCGGTAGCTCAGTGGTTAGAGCGTTCGCTTCGTAACCGGGAGATCGTGAGTTCAAGCCCCGCTCTTGCCATGGCCGCGTCAAACCTTAGAGTAAAAATAGGTAGTGATTGCTCCTTCGCCAAACGCTCAGCATTTAGAAGTGAGAATCACGGGTCTTTCGGATATGACCTTCAAAACGGAGGTCCCGTGTCACGGTAGGCGCTAAGCATAGGTCTAATTTTGTGGAACTTCACCTACAGCTGGTGACGTCTCAATATGAGTGAAAAATTCTCGATGGGACGTAAAACAAACAAACACACAAACAAGCTACACACAAGAAAAGCGATATCAAAAGGATGCCAGTTTAGTGTCGCGGCAGGCGTTGGCACGGTGAAGAACCCTCGCTCCTACAGTCGTAAATGCTAGGCATAAATCTAAAGTGGTACATCACCTACAATTAGTGACTTCTCAATATGACTTAAATATGACTTAAACCGTTTGATGGGACGTAAAACAACCAACCAACCAAATAATCAATATCTCGGAGTGACAACATGACAGACCGACATTAGTTCACTGTCTTATAGTATTGTTTAAATATAGATAAATTTCATAAAGATAATGTAATGACTGTGTAAAGCCCTGATTGTACAGTATTATTAACAATATAATGTTTAAGATATCTAATTCAGAATCAATTCAGAACTGCATTGTTTTTTTGTACACTTTTTTGTACACTTTTTTTGTACACTTTTTTGTACACTTTTCTTGAGCGATATGACATGCGTACTGTTCCAGTGGCTGTTCCGTTAATCACTACTTACCTAAAACATTGACCGGGAATTTTAAAATATAGATAAAGAATGTACACATTAAACAGGGTTTTAAGATGTTAATATAAGCAAATTAATTATTCATAACACTAAATACAAACGCGCGTTCTTCAATTTGTATGCACACACCATTGCAGGTAGGAGAATACATGGACACCTCTCAAAAAAATGCTTAAATAAGTTTTATCACCGACCGTGTTACGAGAAATCAACATTGATTCAGGAAGAAAGGAACACAATAAATGGCTATCATTCTGTTTCGTTGCTTGTTTATTCTAAATATTCGTTCACGGCGCAATGCAACTGTTAGTTACATAATTATAAATGAGCGGATGTTGTCCCCCTCCCTCATTTCAAGCGTTGCCCTCGAGAAATATGATTTTTTTCTGGGGAATAAATCTTCATATCTCCCTCACTATCATGCAATAAATTTATAATATTTACTGTTGTTATTTTCATAATCCTCTGTATGGATCAAGCTAAAAGGTTGGATAAAATTATTTTGTTGCGAGATTCTCTGAACAATGCAATAAACATGATATTCAACGTCCTTTTGGATATGATATTTATTTACATCTTGATAGGGGGCTTTTTTGAATATTTTCAAAAGCGTGGAAATAATATTTTAGAAAATCAAAGTACCGATAGCACTGAATTAATCTATACTAAATGTGTAAATTTTGACGTTTACAGGAAATATGCACTTTCTTTACCAACATCAACAAATAATATCACGATTTTACCAACCGTTCTAAGTGTGCAATTTAATCAGGATATGGGGCTCGCGGCAGACTGTGACTGTTCAACAGGGGATGCTTACTCCCCCAGGCACTGGTCCCACCTCTGGTGTGTCCAGGGGTCCGTGTTTGCCCATCTCTCTGCTTTTAATTTCGTTGTCTTAGCCTTTTCATTTATTATAAACTTGATAGAAAGAAAAGAAAATGAATACAAGATAACGTGCGTCTATAGTGTGTTGCTTTAATCTGTCCTTCTCATATCAATGGAAACCTCATATTCACGAGACTTTCATGAAGAACGCCTTGAAATGATTGAAAATTGACTGATGCCGATCCTCTGCGTTATAACAAAAGCATTCTGACAAAGTAGCCATAGGGATACATGTGAATTTGAAACATTAAGTCTCAACTGAAAATCAATGGAACTTTTTTGTGTATGAGAGCATTATAATAATTTAGATAATGGCGCAAACCAAAATTGATGACACGTTATATTGATTAATTGATTGTTTGTTGTTTTCCGCCAAACTCAACAATATTTCAGATATCTTGTGCGACCTTCTAAAAGTAAACTGGCAAACCTTCTCTCATAGATCGGTGCGAGCAAGAGTCAAACCCGCGCCGACTACAGGCCTTGTGATTTTGAGCGCGATGCTCTTACCACTCGGCCACGGAAGCCCAAGATGATACGTTACAAAATTACATTTCAAGTCTAAATCGGTGTTAAAACGTGATCACTCAATTCAAAATTTTAATGTATTGTTTGTTTGTTTGTTTTAAGAATTTTTCACTCCTACTGAGACGTCACCAGCTGAGAATGAAGTATCCCACAGACCTATGCTTAACGCTCATGGCAATTACGTTTTATGTACAACATGATATTTCAAGTTGATTTTTAAAGTTCATCTTTTATGCTCCTAGAAAGAAACTCATAATAATGAATTCATATCTTGTTATTACAATTTTTATTTTATTATTACGAGTTTTATGATTTTTTACGGATTAATTGTGAATTTTCATATCGTTATTACGGCTTTTCATCTCGTTATTACAACTTTTCAAAGTATAATTATGAGTTTGAACGACATTTTGTCTCGTTATTATGACTCTGTAAAGAATAATTATAAGTGTTTATCTCGTAATTACAACTTCTATCTCGTTATTACAACTTCTATCTCGTTATTACAACTTCTATCTCGTTATTACAACTTCTATCTCGTTATTATCACTTTTCATCTTGTCATTACGACTTTTCAAAATCGTTTCGCTATTACTACTTCTTATAATAAGTATAATTATAATTGCTTGTTCTTATCTCGTTATTATGACTTTTTATCTCATTATTACGACTTTTAAAAGAATAACTACGAGTTTTGTTATCTCAATATTACGACTTCTATCTCGTTATTACGATTTTTCATCTCGTTACTAAGATTTTTCTAAGTCGTATAATTACGAGTTTTTCTCTCATCATTATAAATTTTTATCTCGTTATGACTACTTTTTTATCTCCTTACGACAACTTTTAAAAGTATAATTACAAGTTTTTATCTCGTTATCACGACTTTTTATCTCGTTATCACGACTTTTTATCTCGGTATCACGGCTTTTTATCTCGTTCTTACGATTTTTATCTCGTTATTACGATTCTTATCTCGGTACTGCGAGATTTTGAAGTATAAATACGAGTTTTCTCGTTATCACATCTTGTCGTAATTACAAGTTTTTATCTCGTTATTACGACTTAATTACTCGTTTACTGCGAGTTTTTAAAAGTATAAATAAGAGTTTTCAAGATATTACATATTGACGTAATTACAAGATTTTTTATCGCGATTTTGCGAACTATTATCTCGTAATTACGACGCATGTTTTGTTTTTTTTTTCATTCCTTTAATTTGACCCCATTAGGCTGTCGTAGAATTTGACACATGTTGTAAATGACGTTTTATCCCACGCGATCTACACTGTACATAGCTTGTATTTACCACTTTACTTCTCATTCTGATTACTACACACAGTGCATGACTGAAACACAGTGTATGACTGAAATTATACAGGTATTCGATGCACTTCTAACAACCCATGTGTGAAATAATGCACTTCTAACAACCCATGTGTGAAAATAATTAAATATGCATGTGTGGTTATATTTACCTTCTATCAAGCTCTCAAACTGTTTTCTCTCGGTTAAGAAACTCTCTGTAAACTGGTGATAAAAAGATAACAGAGTATGACTTTAACACGACACACTAATTTGAATTAATATCATTCTAAATTAAGAATATGTCCTCATTGAGCATTAAAACTACATGCATTATTACGAATAATTTCAATAATTATTACGCGAGAAGTTTACCTTTCATATTTTGATACTGCATACATGTAAGAATGAGTTTAGGAAACTGTCTAGATGATTTATAAGATGAAAACTATTTCGAAAAATAATTTACAATGTATTTAGTATGCTTATTATTTTGTTTCTTGTCAATTGATTTAGAATAACCGCAAATCAATGTTTAAAAATAACCCTGTCGTGACAACAGCAAAGTTTGCATATAAATAAAATCCTTTACACGATACACATAGAAGATGTATCTAATTCTTAGAGAACGCGACATACATCTTTATCACCAACCCCTCACCCTAAACCCCCCGACCAACAAAAACGATGAAAAACATACCGTTATCCCTGAGGCAGCCAGCATCATTCGTATAATCTCTCCCCGCCCGCGTCCATTAAAGTATACCAAATGCGCCATACTTGTAAATTTCCGGTCAGCTTGCAAAGGTCTGAAAAAAAAGCAACGACGAAGGAATTCTAGTCATAAGCGACACCAAATAATCCGGATTGCCGGTAAAAGCATACACATAAATCTCTCGTACGTGTATATGTATAGTGGATCGTGAGAGTAATGTTTAGATATTTATTTGAAGACAGGTGAAATTTACATATCATACATGTACACGCAAAAACAGGCACCATTATAAAAAACAAAAACAAAAACAAAACAAACAAAAAAAAAAAAAAAAAAAACCAACCAAAAAACAACTGACTCCTGTCTTCACGAAATCGAGAACAAATAACTCGCGCACCTCGTATCATATACCCCCTCTTTGTTTAAAGTATCGTGAGATTTTTAATTTTAAATTGCTTTTCCAGAGGGTTCCTATATTATATGAATACCACCTGTCGAAATAACGTACTTCAATGGTTCATTTATCAAAACTAACTGCTCGGTAATTGTAAGTTTATTACAGACTGCATCGATAAGCATCTATGGACACGTAATTACTTTTATAGTCATCGTGAATTCAACTTAGGTATTTAAAATACTTTTGATATTTCCACGCATGTTAGAATAGTCATTAGTACATGGTCATATCGATTCTAAAATAAATAAATAAATACACAGGGTGACGGATCGCGGTGATTTGGAGATAACCTTGACGTAACTGATACCAATTAATGTCTTACCTGTTCTGTAAGTAACAGCAAAGGAAAAATTTACGATATAATGCCAGTCCATGCTGTGGAAGTTTAAATGATTTCATGTTTACGGTCATCGTTTGTCAACTAGAAAGATCTTATTAATTTCCAAATGGCTTACCCGCTATAATGATTACAACGTGAGACTTAGTGAAGTCATTTATTTCAGTATAAAGTTTAACAAATCATATATAAGCTGATTACAAATACTTTAAATCTCGGACTGTATACGGCCTTCCAGATTTCAGTTAACCATATGCATTATCAATGTCAGCTCTAAACAATTGTGAAAAGTCATTCAAGAGACCGACAATGGAGAGGGAAGATGAGTATACAATACAATTATTTGCAGAAATCGATGAGAGAGAGAGAGAGAGAGAGAGAGAGAGAGAGAGAGAGAGAGAGAGAGAGATGTATATTACGACTGAAGATACGTATATATAATGTACAACTTAATCATACTAACCTGATCAGTTTATATAATGCAGGTTTGGTGTGCGGTGTATTCTGCAAGGAATGTCATGTTAAAATGAAACAGCTATCATACAGTCGTTTATTTGCCAGCATCGAATAATTTCATTTTAAAACAATCTAGAAAAATGTAGTTACAAATTTTAAAACATATTTATTAAGTAATTGTAATATAAGGAGAACTACAGTACCTCTGTGTTGTGTTTTGTAGTACATACACTCTAACTTCTCGCACTGTTTACCATTTGAAGTGATGACCTAGATTTTGGAGTCAGTATATACCAACGAGCACAAATCGTAAGAAGCATTAGTTTCTTATCAGCCCGGAATGAGTAGGTAAATATATTTGAATTTTATGATACCTATTTTAAATGTGTGATATTGAATAAATTAATTGAAATAACCACAAGAAAACGAAATACAATTTGTTTGGCTGGTGCAGTTCATAAAATGTCACCATTCGAAGTGTGACAAGATATTCAAAGGCACGTCACTGATATTCAAATAAGGTTGTGTACGACGGAAGGACGAGGAATTTCTTCTCCCCACATACAATGGGTTATTGTCAGCACTTTCTCTCATGAACTCCACGTGTGTATTGTCGTTGTTATTGTTTTCCGCCACACTCAACAATTTTTTCAGTTATCTGGTGGCGTCCAGTTTTTGTAGGTGGAGGAGAAAACCAAGATGCAATGTTCCCGGGAAGAGACCACCGACCTTCCGAAAGTAAATTGGCAACTTTCTCACACATATCGGCGCGAGCGAGAATCGAACCCGCGCCGACCAGTGGTGAGAGACCTTGTGATTTTGAGCGCAATGCTCTAACCATTCGGCCTTGAGTGTGGTGGTGTTACTGCATGTAATGTTACTTTATGAATAGCAATTTTGACCTTGTTCAGTTCGTGAAGAGAATATTGTAGCCAGCTATTAGCAGTATGTCCCTAGAATAATGCAAGTCAATGAAAAGAATGAAGGACGAATACAACATCGTCATACTTTTAAAATATGACTACAATAATAAATATCAGCGATGTCGGTATATTCCTTGTAACCCTGGCAACAAGAAGTTATACAGTGATTGTGTAAAGGGGCATCTGAATAACTGAAAAAATATATTTAAAGATCACTGATTTTATCTAGGTATGTTAAACCTGACGTATAAGTAAATAAGTGAATAATTTATCATAGTGACATGTGTCATCAAAATCATATAATAATACATGTTCATTCAATACATAGTTAGACACCCGGCCCATCGGACCTATATGTCACTGTTAACTTACATAACATGAGATAAATATATAAATTACACATTGCGTTTTCTATATAACAAAGACTGCCTGTATATATAAGCTGAATATAGGTATTTTGAAGTTTGCCAAGGAAAATTATATAGAAGAAAATTAATATAAATGACTATTTATGGAAGTTTTAGAAAATTTTATTGCTGGTATAAAAAATATAATTCTGTGTGATATTTTGTTACATTTTTCAAATGATATATATATATATATATATATATATATATATATATATATATATATATATATTACTTTTTTCCGGGATAAAATGATTTACCAAGTTATTTTTATTTTTAGAAATGATTTTCAATTGTTACCATTACACTCTAACAATTTATCCTATCCACATTCAATGAAATATGAAGAACCATATAAAACAATATAAAACAATTGTACCATTGCGACAGAGACACAATGATATAACATACAATGAAAAGAATGAGGGAGAAAGGAATTTGGAAATGCTCAATACGTATTGTGTTTTGCTTTGCGGATTTTGACAGATTGCATTACCCAACAAAATCGCATATAAATTATTTCTTTACAGCATCTACCTGGCCTACGAAGTAATGTGTAATATATAAGATTCTAATGAAAACCTGAAAAGTATACAAAATATGACACTATTCTAATATAAGAAGTACTAATAGTTGTAGAACTTTTTAGTGTAAATTATGTTTCTAAAGCATTCAGTACAAACATGTCTGTTCTACAACATCTGACGTACCTCGTGCATACTGCCCTTTTATGCTGGTCGTTACCTTAGTTACCTCATAGGCCTATACATATTTTTAATACCTCCTACTTTCATTACAAGTTTATCAAACTGGCCGTATTTGTAGCAGATCTATGTAGCTAATTTCTCGTATTTGTAGCAGATCTATGTAGCTAATTTCTCGTGTTTGTAGCAGATCTATGTCGCTAATTTCTTGTGTTTGTAGCAGATCTATGTAGCTAATTTCTCGTGGTTGAAGCAGATCTATGTCGCTAATTTCTCGTATTTGTAGCAGACCTATGTAGCTAATTTCTTGTGTTTGTAGCAGATCTATGTAGCTAATTTCTCGTATTTGTAGCATATCTATGTAGCTAATTTCTCGTGGTTGAAGCATATCTATGTCGCAAATTTCTCGTATTTGTAGCATATCTCTGTAGCTAATTTCTCCTGTTTGTAGCAGATCTATGTAGCTAATTTCTCATATTCGATGTTCAATACTTGATTGATATCATTTATTGACTGCCTCTGGACCTTCGCTCTCTTTGATGTTTTTGCAGTCTCATCTGCGGCTGACTTCTTCCTTGGGGTGATTAAAATAACAGTCACAATCCATGTGTCAATGTATTCAAATTTATCAGGAGGCCAACCCCTCTTACGATTTGATGATCTTTCACAACATAAGCTATTTTAGTAAATGGTGTTACTCCTACAAAAAAGAAATCATAAGTCTATTGTGGACAATCAGAGGTTAAATTAGGTGCCCAGGAGGAGTAAGCATCCCTTGTCGATCAGTCACACACACTGTGAGCCCTATATCGACATCACGTAAACGAGGTAAAGCGCAATCAAAATCAGTGTGCCAAGAACGGCTAAACAATTATGTGAAACACGTTAGACAGCATTTGACCTAACGAAAAAATGGCAAACTAGATCGTTATAACGACCAAAAAATTTGCGAAATGCGAGATTCTACAAACCCCTTTATATGTAACATCAATTTGCTTGTCGGTAGCCGGCCTCGATTTAAAAATTAATCATATGCAGAACAAACTCTTATGTATCGAATCAGTTGATATATAAAGCATATACAAGTGATAATGGAATATAACTACATAGATAAGGAAAGTTGAAGATGGAGAAATTGACAAAAGTTGAGTTGTTAGTTTGACGTCAGCATCTATTTTCAATACAATATCTAAGTACGAAGCAATGTGGTAGACTGCGGTGTCTTTTAAAGTTTACTGGGATATTTGGAATCGACTGATCATTGTTTAGAAATAAAACGTCGTCGATAGATGTCGAATTTAAGGTAACAGAAAGGTATTTTTTATTCTCATGTAGAAACTTTTGAATGAATTTTGCGTCATAAGAAAATAAAAACAGCTCAACCAACAAAGCAGCAGAATTCGCGCCCAGGGGAATTCGAATCGACTGTTGGAAGAGCTGATCACCAACGGCTACAAAGGTATTGCCAATGAGGAACTCTAACATGCTTTAAAGCTCATCTTCAGGGTACTTGTGCATGGAGTCAAAATAGTGTTTCACAAAATAGTTTTTGGGATGACTGATCACTAGATATGAATATTTCTTTCTAATTTTTAACCATTCCTGTTGAAGAAGCCCAAGATGTCAAAAAGTCTAGTCATTCTTTTATCATGAGGTATGGGCCTTTAAAGTGCTGTAGTCATACGTTCTAATGTTGTTGATATGAGAAACGTTTTGTGACTTAAAATTTACTAAAGTTCTTTAGAATTTTTCAGAATCCACATTTGATTTACACCACTTCTGGCATATGTAGTGATACAATACGTTTGAAGTTTCTTCTTCACAGCAGTTAATATCTTTGTGAAGAGCAGAGAGAGGGGCTTGGTAGAACATTTACTGGGTCCATCCATGTATCTTTCTTTGTAAGGTTTGCGAATCCAGTATAGGTACTGTAACTCATATCCGGGGCTCCGTGTTTGCACATTTCTCTGATTTATATTTCGTATAAGAATATGGAGTACTGTTCGTTATCGATGCTTTTCATTCATCCACCCCGCTGACTGGGATATTAAATGTGTTTAAAACTGGAGCATGATTTTGAAGAATTTCATCTATTAAAAAGGTCCGTTGGAGTATACGTGCGATTTCTAAACGTGGGTACTTTCGGAAGGTCGGTGGTATCTTCCCGGGTACATTACATCTGGGTTCTCTCCTCCACCAACAAAACCTGGACACCACCAGATAACTGAAAAATTGTAGAGTGTGGCGGAAAGGAACAAACAATCAATCAATCAATCTAAATGTGGAATTAATGTCATGTTCTTTTAGAATGCAGTTGTAATAATGAACCTTACAAACAAATATGATGCTGTTGTAAGCTTTGTCAGCTGGAAACAAAACATATTCCTCATGTGACCTATCTAAATTTCATTTTTATCAATTCTGGTTTCCTAAACGCAGGAGGATGGGTATTGCGCCTTTTGTGATATATTTGATTCATGATTTTAATATTCCTCCTATACCTTCTATCTATTCTGACAAGATTGCAGCCGCCGGATAGCTGAAAAATTGCTCAGGCGGCTATAAACAAACAAACAAACAAAACCTGACAAGATATCAAGTTCTTTTTTTCAGATTTAGCCCATCGTCTGGCATAATCTTCGACAGAATTCATGATAGAGATGAAGTTCTGTCGCCAATGGAGGGTTCTGAATTTAGGACCTTTGAAAAGTGAATGTAGGTCCTCATTTTTAACTATATCAACATTACCAGTAATGGCATGTCTACCTACCGGTCGCGGTAGCTCAGTGGTTAGAGCGTTCGCTTCGTAACCGGGAGGTCGTGAGTTCGAACCCCACTCGTGTCATGGCCGCGTCAAACCTAAGACGAAAAATAGGTAGTGATTGCTCCTTCGCTAAATGCTCGGCAATTAGAAGTAAGAATCACGGGTCTTTCGGATATGACCTTAAAAACGGAGGTCCCGTGTCACGGTAGGCGTTGGCACGTTAAAGAACCCTCACTGCCACGGCCCTGAGCGCTAAGCATAGGTCTAAATTCTTGGTACTTCACCTACAGCTGGTGACGTCACAATATGAGTGAAAAATTCCCGACGGGACGTAAAACAAACAATCAAGCATGTCTAGCTAGACTATAGTTATAAGAAGACGACGAACAAGAACACGTAGGTGGATTGAGTATAAAATGATTTATATCTAGGCAAGGCAAAGTTCGTTTGTAGTTAAAAAGTTTGCATGCAATATTGGAAGTATATTTGTAGGAACTACCGGGTGTACACTTGAATTTGAAATATTCTGGAATAGAGACTAAACTTGTTTCATGACGAAAAATGTTTCTTATGTTCACGGCATCAATTTCTTTGGTATCAATGTCGTTGTTAGTAAATTTGAGTTTAAGGAACTGGCATGTAGATTCGAAAGTCACATCAACCAAAACCCGCGGTGGTGTACAGAGTCTGTGATGGGCAACATCCATAATCATAGAATTCAGTCTATATTCTGGTGTGGAAAAATCTACATATGGACTAGTTTTGGCTTTTTTTAAATAAGGTATTCAAAACTCTCAATGGAACAGAATTAAGTTTTGTGCGAATATGATGTGGACCTAATTGTCTGTTGACGTACAGTAAAAGTGAGTCAAGTGTGACATCATGTATACTAGGTCTTTTATATGAACGATGTTCATGGCTGCGACAGTATGTACTGGAACCGGAAAGTAAAACCGCTCTAGCAGTTAGATAAAATATTTACACATCATATACTGGCAATCCATATCGTACGCCACCCCCGTGGGGACCCGGGTTGTTAGAAGAGATCCTCAGAACCCCTAGCTTGTCGTACGAGGCGACTAAATGGGGCGGTCCTTCGGATGAGACCGCAAAAACCGAGGTCCCGTGTCACAGCAGGTGTGGCACGTAAACGATCCCTCCCCGCTCAAAGGCCATAAGCGCAGAGCATAGGCCTAAAGTTTGCAGCCCTTCACCAGCAATGGTGGGTCTCTATATGAGTGAAAGATTCTGGAGCTGGACGTTAAACAATATTTAATCAATCAATCAACACAGTAAGCCACTTTCATAAAAACAGAAACATGAATTACTTAGAAACCATATATTTATTCACAATGTTTAGCATGTTCATATTACCATTGACTCATGGCATCATTAATAATGATCTATATCATGACCTGACATTTTTTTGAAAATGGCAATTGTCCTTCGAAATAAATAATTGCATTTATGTTCCGTAAAAGCAATTTTCACAGAGATCTGAAAGGTTATATATTGTGATTTGTAAGATTTGCGAACTCAAGTGCAAGACGATATCATACTTCAACACGATCGCTTTAATTCATACACATACCGGCCTCATTTGGTGTTGATTATCGCATATTTAATACCATTGAGATACTCGCTCATTCTTGAAGGATTTTGTAGACAGGTGAACTCCATCAGACTCAAGCCCCCAAATCCCTGTTTCCAAACTGTCACAATCGATAAGGATGGCGACACCGAGTCCAAACTGTGGTTTGTTCCAAGGACGGCGTCTTTATATCCGAGCGGTGAGTTGTAGGGGGGGGGGGGTAACAATGGATAAGCTGACCTACAATCATGTGTTTAACTCCCGCTTCATGAATCAGGGAGTCCATAAGAGAATTAATTTATTATATTATCTTACAATCTATGCAGGGACATGTAATAACACATCGCTACCTCCGATTTGTAAACGAAATAAATAAATACTAAATGTAAGGGCTTGGGGGAATCCGTGCAATGATTTAGTTGTTGCTAAACCCTTCACTGTTATTCCCCTTTGACCACGAATTAACACAGAAAATCGACTTAGATTCAGATGAAGATTTGTATACTCTAAATTAACTTTATAAACGTGTCGATTCTCCTTATGTGAGAATAGCCAATCACAGAACCACTGTTTGATTCGCCATTAGATAAAACGCTGGACGTGACCCCGCACGGTAACCAGGCTCTGACGCTGCGCACGGTAACCAGGCTCTGACGCTGCGCACGGTAACCAGGCTCTGACGCTGGACGTGACACCGCACGGTAACCAGGCTCTGACGCTGGACGTGACCCCGCACGGTAACCAGGCTCTGACGCTGGACGTGACCCCGCACGGTAACCAGGCTCTGACGCTGCACGTGACCCCGCACGGTAACCAGGCTCTGACACTGGACGTGATCCCGCACGGTAACCAGGCTCTGACGCTGGACGTGACCCCGCACGGTAACCAGGCTCTGACGCTGGACGTGACCCCGCACGGTAACCAGGCTCTGACGCTGGACGTGACCTCGCACGGTAACCAGGCTCTGACGAAGGAGACACAAAATAGAAAGATCTTAGCACTTACATGCTGTGGTGAGATATAAATCAATAGTCTATTTTCGAGTCACCGCATTCCGGCATGATTCCATCATTTACTTTGTACTCAATGCGGGGGCACATCAACAGCCGGTTTTCGACATGAACTTCCGAAGTTTTATAGCACAAGAATTAAAGAGATATTTACTGGATCGAGGTTTGATGCATACAGGCATTGGTGGCTAAACACAATCGGTTTGGGTGGGTGGGGGGGGGGGGGGGGCTCAGTGATGATTTAGGGTGGGATCTTTCAGGCGGGTATCACTGACATGGTAGCCATTAGGAACGGCGCACTGGCTGCTGCCCGATAAAGTGATGAAATTCTTCACCCAGTCGTCAGGTTGTTTGTAGGTGCAGTCGGGTCAGATTTCATTCTGATGGACAATAACGCACGTCCCCATCGTGCTCATGTGGTTCATGAGTATCTGCAGAGGAAATCTACTGAGCGTATTGAGTGCTGTCTCACCGGAAATGAATCCCATCGAGCATATGTAGGATCAACTTCAGCATCAACTTTCACAGCGTCCACACCAACCACAGACTTTGTATGACCTTGAAAACGCGCTGAGAAAGGAATAGAACAATCACCCACAACAGACCATTGTGAATCTCATGATGAGTATGACCTTGAAAACGCGCTGAGAAAGGATTAGAACAATCACCCACAACAGACCATTGTGAATCTCATGATGAGTATGACCTTGAAAACGCGCTGAGAAAGGAATAGAACAATCACCCACAACAGACCATTGTGAATCTCATGATGAGTATGACCTTGAAAACGCGCTGAGAAAGGATTAGAACAATCACCCACAACAGACCATTGTGAATCTCATGATGAGTATGTAACGCCGATACCAAGCTGTTTTGGGTGCAAATGGAAGTCACATCGAGTATTGATGAAAACCTGAGTCAATTTTGGATATATTCTGTAAAGTTCAAGTTGTCTTTTATGCTAGATTTCTTCACGTCATTCAGTGACATGTTGTTTTGAGCACTGTGACCCCCAAAAAAAATCAATAAGTGAAAGCGAGATTTCTGATTAAATATTGATGAAAAATGATGTCACTATTTGTGTTTTTATATATTCTGCCATGTACGTACAAAGGTTTAGTTTTAATCAATGAAATAGTCCATGATCCTTAACTTATGTTGTCCAGTATCTTTTTAGTATTTTAGTAGTTTAATAATTTTGATATTCTAGTTATGTAACAAGGGAGGTCACATGACCGTTTATGTCTACTTCAACATTGTAGATGATGAATTATAGGTTCGATATGAAAATATGATTGATTGATTAAATATTGTTTGACGTCCCGCTCGAGAATCTTTCACTCATATGGAGACGTCACCATTGCCGGTGAAGGGCTGCAAATTTAGGCCTATGCTCTGCGCGTATGGCCTTTGAGCAGGGAGGGGTCGTCAGATAACTGAAAAATTATTGAGTGTGGCGGAAAGCAACAAACAATCAATCTAAATGTGGAATCAATGTCATGTTCGTTTAGAATTTGTGGTACTTCACCTACAGCTGGTGACGTCTCAATATGGGTGAAAAATTCGCGACGGGACGTAAACAAACAAACAAACATACAGATTTATGTTCAATATTATTTATTCCAATGTACGCTTAATCAAGTACATGTACATGGTGACGTCAGTTTATCTTCAGTACTGTTGAGTGTCCGCAGAAGTTGTGGAGCCCGTGACTTAGAAGGTTTAAATCTTGTGACGTGAATGGTACCGTTGTCTCGGGGTTGTCCACAAGATCTATGATGGTTTTCTACGAAAATAAGTGTAAATGCCTTTATTGTTTATATGTGTTTTTAACAGGTGTGTAATAACATAAATTATAGACATTTGCTATGCAAAATATTGACCGCTGGAACTGTTTTATAGACCTGCAGTTACTGAGGGATGAAGCAATGAGAATTAGTTCTATTCAAATACAAAATGAAAATCTACATGCTGTTAAAATGTTTTTAATTTCAGCGGGTTATAGACTGCACGAGACTGCAGTGAACTCATCCGTCAGTAAAACCCGCAGGTCGTCTGACATTACGCAATAAACATTCACTGATTTATAAACTCAAAATCTGGTTGGAATGTTTTCATCATTAACACGCACTTTTCACTCTTTCAACTTGCTTAAATGAATTCTTCTATAATAAATTTTTCTTGCTGAAATCAGTCTGTAGTGAATGCCAACTTCAGTACAATGTAAGTTGCTAAAAAATAAATTTCATTTTTTTGAAAATTTTATGAAATGCTACGCTTCACGTCGGCGAACTTTTTGTGACGCGCTGACGTACTTTTTGTGACGCTCTGACGTATTTTTTCTGTCGCGCTGACGTATTTTTTGTGACGCGCTGACGTACTTTTTGTGACGAGCAGACGTACTTTTTGTGACGCTCTGACGTATTTTTCTGACGCGCTGACGTATTTTTTGTGACGCACTGACGTACTTTTTGTGACGCGTTGACGTATTTTTTCTGACGCGCTGACGTACTTCATTAAGTATGCCTTCGAGAGGCGTCGCAGTTCATTTACCCATGTATTTTCAAAAATAATTTCTTTTTCAAATTTACATTCTACTTTTATTTCTATTGGAATTTCCATTCGTTGAAATAGAAATACTGTATTTATATTTATCAAGATTTATACGCTCATTCTTCACGATTACTGTGCATTCATGAGGGAATGGTTAACATTACAATTTGTAAAGATATCAAACGTTAAAACATCAGAAATGTATGTAAATATTTGATCATGTATTGTGATCTAGATTCTATGTTATGTCTTGCAAGCCAGTTTTTATTTTAATGGGGGAGGGGGTGGTGGTGGTGGGTGGAGGGGGGGGGTTACACCTACTTCAGTATGTTTGAGACTGTTACTGCTAAGTGCAGTAAATATAGCCTACCTCGATGGCGTGAAGACCTGTAGACGTGTGGATGCTTTGTTGGTCCGTGCCAGACAGGACGTAGAGGTAGCAGTGGTGGTGGGTTTTTAATGCCACAATGTGCTAAGAAGTCGTGTAAATCAGTTTAAACATGGAGAAGTTTGTCAGCAATAGATACACTAATTGAGTAAAAAATATGACGCTCTTAACTTTTTTAATTTTTATTATCATTATTGTAATCGACTAATTAAAATTCGTACAGAGTTTACATGAGCAGTGTCTATATGTACACGTCACGCGGTGCGTTAACGCTTATACTTTGTGTACGTTGAAGAAATAAGATGCAACTCAATAATGATACAGGGTGTTTCACAATATATGTCACAGATCTAAAGGCAGAAAGAATGATAACTACACAAGCTACATACACATTTTATGTATCATTTTAATCAACAGGTATCCAAAATTAATATTTTAAGTCACGGATATCAAACACAACCCATTTCCGTTTCCATGGCAACGATTACCTCAAATGATATGCTCCAGATGTTTACCCTTTTCTTGAATAACTTTAGAGACACGTGTGCGGAAACTTCTGATCACTGCTCTGCATGTTTCACTGGATATCTGGCGGATTTCTCGTTTAAAATTGTTTTTCAGTTCCTTTATCCCATCAAGATTGTCAGTATAAACTCTGTTTTTCAAATATCCTCAGAGGAAAAAATCCAAAGGATTTAAATCGGGTGAATGTGGTGGCCATGTTTTTTCAGTTCTGTGTGAAAGATATCGTCCTGAAAATGTGTCATCTAACCACTCAAGCACTCTTGTAGCTGTGTGTGGAGTAGCTCCATATTGTTGATACCAAACACTTGAAAAGTTGGTTGTTTTCCGTTGAAGGGCTGGTAAAATTTTTCCTTTCAGTAAATTTAGGTATCGTTCTGCGTTTATACTAACACATTCTCCATCAGAATCTTCAACAACATAAGGACCAATGATTCCTGTTGACGAAAGTGCAGCCCAAACAGTGATTTTGTCCGCATGCAAAGATTTTTCCTCATAAAAATTTTGTTTTTCAGAACCCCAAAAGCGCATGTTTTGTTTATTTACAGACGCGTTTAAGTAAAAGTGTGCCTCGTCTGAAAACCATATGCTGTCCGCCAATTCCGGGCTCTGCCTTTCAATCCACATTGCAAAATCTAATCGACTCTTAATGTCAGTTGGTTTTAGATGCTGCATAACTGAAATCTTGTATGCAGTGAGACACAAATCGAATCGCAGAATTCTAAATACACTTGAGACACTGACATTGTCACACTCCATCTCCCTAAACACTGATCTGACTGACTTTCTTGGTGTTTCCTCAATGATAGATCTCACTCTGTCAATGTTTTCACCACTCCTTGATTTTTTAGGAGGGCCAGGATTTAAGTGTCTTTCGTCCTTTACACTGCCTTTTCGTTCAAACTTCTTAACTATCCTTAATATCTGGAATCTAGACATCACTTTGTTGTCTGGATACTGTTTCTTCAACACATTCTGCACAATTTTAGGATATTTATGTTTGTAATACAGTTTTACAATTTCAGCTTTTTGTTGCAAGTTATAATCCATTTTGAAAACACCTGAAGTTATGACATCAATTATGACGTCATCAGTGACTTCATAGTATGGTTATTTTCCCGATATTTTGCAATGTCATAATTTCAGGTAAGTATACTTATCTAAGGTATTAAAGTTTCTTTGATACTCTGCCTGACATTGTGGTAACACTCATTTAGATATGTGACATATATTGTGTATTTTCATTCACAGTTGTAAAGTATTACTGGGTCAGGTTTTAAATGCTTATGACCCATTTCTTCCTTGTGCGGTAATCCCCCCCCCCCCTTTCACCTTCAACCGGAACGAGATTAGAGATTTACCGTTGTGTGATCATAATGGAATGCTAAACCTTCATTGATGCCACTATGGTGATGAGGACGATGTGTCGTAGTTGCTGAAATAACCTGTAGTTAAAACGAAAAATGATTGATTGATTACATATTGTTTAACGTCCCGCTCGAGAATTTTCACTGATATGGAGTCGTCACCATTGTCGGTGAAGGACTGTAAAATTTAGGCCTATGCTCGGCGCTTACAGCCTTTGAGCCGGGAGGGATCTTTATCGTGCGACACCTGCTGTGACACGGAGCCTCGTTTTCTACGGTCTCATCCGAAGAACGATAATGAAATGTTTAAGTTAATATATATATATATATATATATATATATATATATACATATATATATATATATATATATATGTATAAAAGACTTTTTCAACTGCAAATTCGTCTTACTCAGTATTACACACTTCGTAGTTAATAATTTGCTAATTATAAAATATTCCAAAGATCTACACGATTTTAGCTTGCAATATCTAGACCATTACTTGAACGACAACTTTTCATGAAATATTACGATCCGTATCGAAACGTTCTGGGTATAAGTTAATGTTATTGCATGCTATATGGAAGATATTTTACAAACATGGCTGAGCAAGCACTCTGGAATATATTTTATCTATTAAGTATCAATTCTTGTAATTTTTCGACTTTAGTTTACTTTTAAGTACCGATAAATATTATTCACAGTTTGAAACATTCCCTTGACATTTATCGATGCAATTGGATGGACGCTGAAAACGTAAATACGTGTAACTGTGATATTGCAAGTATTCATATCACTGCCAATAATGTGCAGTTTCTAACTTAACGAGAAAATGCATATCAACGTAAAACGACTATTATATTTAAGGAGTGATTAGAAAAAGTGAATATTGGCACTTGTTAGGTGTGAAAATTTGCTCACCATTTACAAACCTAACTTGGATAATAGTTCAATGTTGTTGTATCGTATCATCTCTCTAATTTTCTCTCATTGATACCTTGCCATTTCTGTCGTCTTCAAACTTTGCTTTTTTGTAATGCAAATGTCGGAAAACGGCGAAAAGAATATTGCATCATGGACACGTTTTGAGATGAAATTTTTTTTCCAAATTTTATTTTTCCATGTTTAATGTTTACAAAGCTTAACTAATGTTCAGCAAAAATTCGAATGTCAGTTGTCGAGTTGTATAACAGATTCAGAGCTCACAATTTTTTGATATGTAAACTAGGCTCGTGTCATGTTTTTGTTTTGGCTAAATATAGAAGTAAAAGTTTCATTTAAACTAGATTTTCACGATTTTTAAAGTGAATTTTGAACAGAATTAAACAGTTTCTTGTGTTTGTCACATTTCAGTTTATTTTAAACACGACATTTCTTATTAAGCAATTTGTAATCTATAGTAAACAACAGCATGACGAAAGCCTTGTTGACATAACAAAGGATTGCAAGTGCTGTATCTCGCTTTTAACGCAATAACTGACATTCAAATTTTGGTTCACCATTAGAAAAATCTTAGTGATCTTAGTGAAGCATTGTAAAAATTAAATATTGCAAACTATAATTTGAAGATTTTCACCTCAGTGGTGTCCATGCCCCTTTATTGAAATCTTGAGAAACCCGTGCTATCTAAATATATAACTTTATGCTGACGGTTCACCATTTTCCTGCCATTGCCTCATCATCCAATAAACGCACCAGTGACGTCCGAACTTTGATATGCATTTTTCACTTACCGGGTAGTTTTAAATTTCATTCTGTCAGTAGTGTAAATAAAGTAATACTATACCAAAATAGTAGTGTGGTGAAGTACTATACCGAGATAGTAGTGTGGTGAAGTACTATACCGAAATAGTAGTGTGGTAAAATACTATGCCGAAATAGTAGTATGGTGAAGTACTATGGCGAAATAGTAGTGTGGTATAATATTATGCCGAAATAGAAGTGTGGTGAAGTACTATACGGATATATTAGTGTGGTGAAGTACTATACCGAAATACTAGTGTGGTGAAATACTATAGCGAAATAGTAGTGTGGTAAAGTACTATACCGAAATAGTAGTGTGGTGAAATACTATAGCGAAATAGTAGTGTGGTAAAGTACTATACCGAAATAGTAGTGTGGTGAAGTACTATACCGAAATAGTAGTATGGTGAAGTACTATACCGAAATAGTAGTGTGGTAAAATACTATGCCGAAATAGTAGTATGGTGAAGTACTATGACGAAATAGTAGTGTGGTATAACATTATGCCGAAATAGAAGTGTGGTGAAGTACTATACGGATATATTAGTGTGGTGAAGTACTATACCGAAATAGTAGTGTGGTGAAATACTATAGCGAAATAGTAGTGTGGTAAAGTACTATACCGAAATAGTAGTATGGTGAAGTACTATGACGAAATAGTAGTGTGGTATAATACTATGCCGAAATAGTAGTGTGTTGAAGTACTATACCGAAATGGTGGTGTGCTGAAGCACTATAGCGAAAAAGTAGTGTGGTGAAGTACTATACCGAAATAGTAGTGTGGTAAAATACTATAACGAAATAGTAGTGTGGTGAAATACTATGCCGAAATAGTAGTATGGTGAAGTACTATACCGAAATAGTAGTGTGGTGAAATACTATACCGAAATAGTAGTGTGGTGAAGTACTATACCGAAATAGTAGTGTGGTGAAATACTATACTGAAATATTAATGTGGTGAAGTACTATACCGAAATAGTAGTGTGGTGAAATACTATATCGAAATAGTAGTATGGTGATTTACTATGACGAAATATTAGTGTGGTGAAGTACTATACAGGAATATTAGTGTGATGAAATACTATGACGAAATATTAGTGTGGTGAAGTACTATACCGAAATAGTAGTGTGGTGAAGTACTATACCGAAATAGTAGTGTGGTGAAGTACTCTACAGAAATAGTAGTGTGGTGAAATACTATACCGAAATAGTAGTGTGATGAAGTACTCTACCGAAATAGTAGTGTGGTGAAATACTATACCGAAATAGTAGTGTGGTGAAGTACTATACAGAAATAGTAATGTGGTGAAGTACTATATCGAAATAGTAGTGTGGTGAAATACTATAACGAAATAGTAGTGTGGTGAAGTACTATACCGAAATAGTAATGTGGTGAAGTACTATACCGAAATAGTAGTGCGGTGAAGTACTATACAGAAATAGTAGTGTGGTGAAATACTATACAGAATACTGTGGTGAAGTACTGTACAGGAATATTAGTGTGGTGAAGTACTATACCGAAATAGTAGTGTGGTGAAATGCTATACCGAAATATTAGTATTTTGAAGTACTATACCCAATTATTAGTGTGGTGAAGTACTATACCGAAATATTAGTGTGGTGAAGTACTATACCGAAATAGTAGTGTGGTGAAATACTATGACGAAATATTGGTGTGGTGAAATATTATACCGAAATATTAGTGTGGTGAAGTACTATACAGAAATATTAGTGTGGTAAAATACTATTCCGAAATAGTAGTGTGGTGAAGTACTATACCGAAATAGTAATGTGGTGAAATACTATACCGAAATATTAGTGTGGTGAACTACTATACCGAAATAGTAGTGTGGTAAAGTACTATACCGAAATGGTGGTGTGGTGAAGTACTATACAGAAATAGTAGTGTGGTGAAGTACTGTACAGGAATATTAGTGTGGTGAAGTACTATACCGAAAGAGTAGTGTGGTGAAATACTATAACAAAATATTAGTGTGGTGAAGTACTATACCGAAATAGTAGTGTGGTGAAATACTATACAGAATAGTGTGGTGAAGAGCTATACAGGAATATTAGTGTGGTGAAATAAGATGACGAAATATTAGTGTGGTGAAGTACTCTACCGAAATAGATGTGTGATGAAGTACTATACCAAAATAATAGTGTGTTCAAGTACGATACCGAAATAGTAGTGTGGTGAAGTTCTATACCGAAATGGTTGTGTGGTGAAGTACTATACAGAAATAGTAGTGTGGTGAAGTACTATAGCGAAAAAGTAGTGTGGTGAAGTACTATACCGAAATATTAGTGTGGTGAAGTACTATACCGAAATAGTAGTGTGGTGAAGTATTATACCGAAATAGTAGTGTGGTGAATTACTATACCGAAATAGTAGTGTGGTGAAGTACTATACCGAAATAGTAGTGTGGTGAAGTGCTATACCCAAATAGTAGGGTGGTGAAGTGCTATACCGAAATGATGGTGTGGTGAAATACTATACAGGAATATTAGTGTGGTGAAATACTATGCCGAAATAGTAGTATGGTGAAGTACTATACCGATATAGTAGTGTGGTAAAATACTATACCGAAATAGTAGTGTGGTGAAATACTATAGAGGAATATTTTTGTGGTGAAATACTATGCCGAAATAGTAGTATGGTGAAGTACTATACCGAAATAGTAGTGTGGTGAAGTACTATACCGAAATAGTAGTGTGGTGAAGTACTATGCCGAAATAGTAGTATGGTGAAGTACTATACCGAAATAGTAGTGTGGTGAAATACTATACCGAAATAGTAATGTGGTGAAGTACTATGCCGAAATAGTAGTGTGGTGAAATACTATACCGAAATATTAATGTGGTGAAGTACTATACCGAAATAGTTGTGTGGTGAAATACTATATCGAAATAGTAGTGTGGTGAAGTACTATACAGAAATATTAGTGTGGTGAAGTACTATATCGAAATGGTAGTGTGGTGAAATACTATAACGAAATAGTAGTGTGGTGAATTACTATACCGAAATAGTAGTGTGGTGAAGTACTATACCGAAATAGTAGTGCGGTGAAGTACTATACAGAAATAGTAGTGTGGTGAAATACTATAGAGAATAGTGTGGTGAAGTACTGTACAGGAATATTAGTGTGGTGAAGTACTATACCGAAATAGTAGTGTGGTGAAATGCTATACCAAAATATTAGTGTTGTGAAGTACTATACCGAATTATTAGTGTGGTGAAGTACTATACCGAAATATTGGTGTGGTGAAGTACTGTACCGAAATAGTAGTGTGGTGAAATACTATGACGAAATATTGGTGTGGTGAAATACTATACCGAAATATTAGTGTGGTGAAGTACTATACAGAAATATTAGTGTGGTAAAATACTATACCGAAATAGTAGTGTGGTGAAGTACTATACCGAAATAGTAGTGTGGTGAAATGCTATACCGAAATATTCGTGTGGTGAACTACTATACCGAAATAGTAGTGTGGTAAAGTACTATACCGAAATGGTGGTGTGGTGAAGTACTATACAGAAATAGTAGTGTGGTGAAGTACTGTACAGGAATATTAGTGTGGTGAAGTACTATACCGAAATAGTAGTGTGGTGAAATACTATAACGAAATATTAGGGTGGTGAAGTACTATACCGAAATATTAGTATGGTGAAGTACTATACCGAAATAGTAGTGTGGTGAAATACTATACAGAATAGTGTGGTGAAGTGCTATACAGGAATATTAGTGTGGTGAAATAATATGACGTAATATTAGTGTGGTGAAGTACTATACCGAAATAGTAGTGTGGTGAAGTACTGTACCGAAAGAGATGTGTGATGAAGTACTATACAAAAATAATAGTGTGGTGAAGTACGATACCGAAATAGTAGTGTGGTGAAATACTATACCGAAATGATTGTGTGGTGAAGTACTATACAGAAATAGTAGTGTGGTGAAGTACTATAGCGAAAAAGTAGTGTGGTGAAGTACTATACCGAAATATTAGTGTGGTGAAGTACTATAGCGAAATAGTAGTGTGGTGAAGTATTATACCGAAATAGTAGTGTGGTGAAGTGCTATACCCAAATAGTAGGGTGGTGAAGTGCGATACCGAAATGATGGTGTGGTGAAATACTATACAGGAATATTAGTGTGGTGAAATACTATGCCGAAATAGTAGTATGGTGAAGTACTATACCGATATAGTAGTGTGGTAAAATACTATACCGAAATAGTAGTGTGGTGAAATACTATAGAGGAATATTTTTGTGGTGAAATACTATGCCGAAATAGTAGTATGGTGAAGTACTATATCGATATAGTAGTGTGGTGAAGTACTATACAGGAATATTAGTGTGGTGAAATACTATGCCGAAATAGTTGTATGGTGAAGTACTATACCGAAATAGTAGTGAGGTGAAGTACTATACCAAAATAGTACTGTGGTAAAGTACTATGCCGAAATAGTAGTATTGTGAAGTACTATACCGAAATAGTAGTTTGATGAAGTGCTATGACGAAATAATAGTGTGGTGAAGTACTATACAGGAATATTAGTGTGGTGAAGTACTATGCCGAAATAGTAGTATGGTGAAGTAGTATACCGAAATAGTAGTGTTGTGAAGTACTATACCGAAACATAGTGTGGTGAAGTGTTATGCCGAAATAGTAGTATGGTGAAGTACTATACCGAAATAGTAGTGTGGTGAAGTACTATACCGAAATAGTAGTGTGGTGAAGTACTATACCGAAATAATAGTGTGGTGAAATACTATACCGAAATAGTATTGTGGTGAAGTACTATACCGAAATTGTAGTTTGGTGAAGTACTGTATAGGAATATTTGTGTGGTGAAGTACTATACCGAAATATTAGTGTGGTGAAGTACTATACCGAAATAGTAGTGTGGTGAAATACTATACCGAAATAGTAATATGGTGAAATACTATACCGAAATAATAGTGTGGTGAAATACTATACCGAATTAGTCTGAAATAAAATGTTCTACTGAAAGAATAGTGTGGTAAAGTATTATAACGAAATGTGTTAGTTTTGATATATAGTGCCTGACCCAAAGATGGGTGTTAAAATCTGACCAGTTTTTGAAAGTTTACATGCATGAACGCAACATAAAATTGCACTTACCACGGAAAAAAGACCTAAAACAAAATACGACCAAAGCATGATTTTGGAATGTCTGACAGAAATATCCCAGTGAAACAGTCTTCACCTTTTCCCTGTCTATATACTGGTTCTGGACGCTTTTGCAGATAACCTTTCGTAATGTTATCAAGAGAAATGATAGCCGAGCTTATATCTAGAACAATCAGAAGAATTTACTTTCTTTGGGAAAACTATTCACGATCTCGGTAGTAGACGTGTCTAATTATACATGTAGTAATTTAATACAGGGATGGTGTACCAGGGAAAACTTTCGCTAGTGAATCTAATTGGTCGCTCTAAAAATAGAACTCAGTATCGGTACCCTGCACTTCGACTATCGAATTAGACGCGTGGAACGTCATACCTTATTGATATAGATGTGTTTGATTATCAAATTAAAAGAATTGTGATTTCTTTGATATATCAGACAACGGAACAATGTTGCATTATTAAATTATTGATTTTGTAAATGTGATGTAATAATAAAATAAGGCACAATAGAAGCATTCTGGATTGCCAATGTCGACTAGTTTATCAACAAAATTTGACTTTAAATCTTTTTTTTTTTTAGAAGCAAGTTTTAGGGGTGACCACAAAACCTTTGGCCCGTGGAATAATCCGACACGGAAATTTACAAACAAAAAAAAATAAAAAAAAAAAAAAATAAAAAAAATCCTGCCAAATCTAACAAATGTATGATATTTCTTTTAAAACAATTAAACTGTATTTACGAGTGTGTGTAAGAGTAATCCATACATAGCTATCAATGATCAGAGTGATGGTGAGTATTTCTATTTAGTGTTACGGAAGCATTTTCTGTTTTCACATTAAGATTGAAAAAAAAAAAAGAAAGAAAATATTTTTCTTGATTTTGTTGTGTATATCATTTAGTAAAATAGCTAAAATGAAGGAATATACATGTACCCCAAAACAAGTGTCGGTAGAAAAGTGTGAAAGATTCAAGCCAATGAGCAATGGTATGAACTCTGTTTTCCGTGACATTCTGTGTTCTGTGTATGCTGTAGACTTACAAATACTTCTGTGTGTGTTAAAGCACTAGTCATATTAAAGTTATAGAAACTTCAGGGCAAGTAACTATACATATATACGTGTTTAAAGTTAAAACTATTAATATTATCATGTTCAAATTGTTAGTCCATTCTTAAAGTTTACCATTTTATTTTTCTTCTTCGGTGATAGCCCGTGGGGATCTGGGTTGTTAGAATAGATCCTCAGCACCGCTGGCTTGTCGTAAGAGGCAACTAAATGGAGCGGTCCTTCGGATGAGACCGCTAAAACCGAGGTCCCGTGTCACAACAGGTGTGGCACGTTAAAGATCCCTCCCTGCTCAAAGGCCATAAGCGCCGAGCATAGGCCTAAAGTTTGCAGCCCTTCACCGGTAATGGTGACATCTCCATATGAGTGAAATATTCTCGAGCGGGACGTTAAACAACATATAATCAATCAATCAGTGATACATTGTTTCTTATTATCCCTGTTGATTTGCAGATTTGATAAACGATACAAAAAACAAAAATTAATGTTACATAAAAATTATCCAAAAATTAATTTTTTTCCATTGGTGCATAACATGTACTAATGACCGATTTACTTTGTTGTTTGATCAAATAACAGAGAATCCCACATAAAAACGGCAAACTCCTGCTTCATTTAATGCGTGCAAAGCCTTGGGTATCCGCTGACTTTAATATATAATTTAACATCTAGTTATCGTTCTTCCTTCACGATCTGCATAACAATATTGTATACTCCTTATATTTAACAGATTCGGCGGGAGTGGCCGGTCAACAGGGGATGCTTACTCCCCACAGGCACCTGATGTGTCCGGAGGTCTGTGTTTGACCTACTATAAAGCTTGTGTTCTTTATAGGAATTATGTGATTGTTCACCGTTAGTTATTTTCATTTTTTCATTTTTCAGATATTTAACTTGGAGGCATCAGATTCACTGTTAGGTGTCAGTTGCTGAAAACATAAATCACGTACCAGGATTGATCTATATAAATTAGTGATGAATAATTAAAAGTGGGGAGTCTGATTTCACGAAAGAGGCATGCCGGGAATTAGGTCGAATATTCATTTTCATCTCGAAAATGTGAAACTGGGATTAAAGATAACCTCATTTCGTTGCTGTGACTCGAGGATGAATAAAATTGAACATCAATAATACATTCTGTCATTATAACCCACACGACAACCTTGTTGGGATCGACGAGACTTTTACATTTTACATGATTCATTCGGAGGAGAAATTTACAGCGACACTTAAGTTGGATGGTGTTTGGGGCTATATAATGCAATAATCTCGAGTTTCTCACAAACGATTGTCAATTATGTAATAGATATTTATAGATCTAAACATCTGATAGTATATTTCTATGGATATATTCGTGATTTTAAAAAAGTCGTGTTGGCGAGCAAATTTCTACAGTAGCGTGAAATACCATTGTCACCTACGCACCGGAAGGTCAGATGTTCGAATTTCGATCCCGACACCGTGGGGAATTAAAGACGTTTAACATAGGTAACAAGAAAGCAACTTGACGCAATCGTCCAAGGTATCAGGCCGCAGAAGATGACGCAAGCGTCAAAGGTGTCAGGCCACAGAAGATGATGCAAGCGTCCAAGGTATCAGGTCGCAGAAGATAAGACGAAATCATTCTATTTTTTTGAAAATTATTATTATTACTTCTTTTTATCAGATCGGACTATAAAGACGATATGCATTTTGTTCATCACAACAGGATGAAGAGTTAATTGTGAAGTCATGTTATAATTAAGATGTCTTTTAGTCAGCACAATTAGTTAGTAGGAACAATTTTACGCAGAAAGTAAACGACTTTACAAGGCATATATGTTTGGAGTTTTTACTTGTCGATTCTCCTTATCACCTCATGACCACTTAAATATATTGCTAGTTGTTTGAATACGCGAAAACAGTATTGAATCCACGAAACACTGTACACCCTTTTTCGTATCTCATGAGCGAATAGTGCTAGAAATAAAATAAATTGAACCCGAAACAGCGCAGTACAAATTGACAACCATAACGTTTATTAAATTATATAAACTCCTGATTTATCTATCCAGAGATTATACAAAATCAACTAAAATTAACAATAACTTCAATCCTCAATTAAATACTTGCATTACAGTGATTTTGAAATAAATCACTAGAATATGCTTACAGTAAACCCGTAGAAACGAACGTACAGTGTAAAAACCCACATCAGGACAGATCGCGCTCTTGCGCGGACTGTAATGGCCGTTCCTTCGCCAGGTGTCCTAAATAAAAAAAATAAAATGTCACGGACAATTCACTTACTTTAAAATCTAAGATCCTGCGTCACGGCAGACATTGGAGTGATGAAGGAACCGCACCATCACCGTCGTAACCGTTATGCATGGGTCAAAATGAGAAGACAGAATAAGGGTCTTATGTGTGATATTGATTGATTGCTTGTAATTTTGTTTAACGTCCCACTCGAGAGAATTTTTCATTAATATGGTAACGTTGCCATTGCCGGTGAAGAATTGCAAAATTTAGGCCTATGCTCGGCGCTTACAGTCATCAGCAGGGAGGGGTCTTTATCTTATCACACTTGCTGTGACACGGGACCTCGCTTTTTGTGGACTGCCTCATTTAGTCGCCTCTTTCGACAAACAAGAGGTACTGGGGACCTATTCTAACACTGACCCAACAGGATGATATTTCACCTAAAGCTGGTGGCATTTCTACATGTGTGAATCTAGATGAAAAAGTTATTTTTTTAAAAAAGTGATCAATCCCATAAATCCTATAAAGATTACAACATTAAGAATAAGGCAAACGCTGACCCCTGGACACACCAGATGTGGAATTTATATGCCTAGGAGGAGTCAGCATCCCCTGTTGACCAGTCACACCCGCCGTATGCCCTATATCTTGATCAGTTAAAGGCAGTAATACGTTTTCAAAATCAATATATAAAAATCTGTCTAGTAATTGGTATTAAACACGTCAGACAGCAATCGATCTAATGGCAGATTTTATTTGTAAATTAGATCTTTATAACGACAATAAAATTTGCGAAATGTTGACTCTACTCGAATTGTTTAAACCCTTGAAATATCAACCTGTTTGTAAATAGCATGTCTCAATTTAAAAATTGATCATACGCAAAACAAGCTCTCGCGTATGGAATCAGTTGAGAAGCACACGGGGATAATGGAATATTGTTACATAAATATTGATGGAAAATGAACGATAGAGAAGCTGAAGTCATCCCATTTGTCATCAAGTTCAGTAGTTTGCCACTAACGCTAATGTGCTTCATGGATTATGCAGACATAACGCGTCGCAGTTCATACCCTCATGTATATTTCAGAAATAAAATGTATTTGTTAAAAATCCATCGGTTGATGTATAGTTATCAAAAGTCTCCATCCAAGGTATTATGAAAAGTATCATAATAGACAATATGAGATTTTATCACAGATAGTATGAGATGGTAAGGGAAACTGCGATTGTACTAGTTTAACTATTACCACTTACTTATGAACAAGCTTTGTATATGTTCATGGACTGACAATTACCATTTTAGTGACTATAAGACTGTAGCTCTACATACACAAATCAAACAACATGCAATTTACATCTATTGATATGACAAGAGTATAGTAATTTACAAAAGTAAATCCGTCAAACAATATACGGGTATGTTCACGTGCGTGTACCGCTAGTTTTGGTTGTCCTTGAGTTTAACATAGACTGCACATTTCCTTATAAGAAAGGCTGCTGGTGAGGGTTCCCTGCAAAGCTGCCCAGCTGCAGCAGTTTCAGTAACTGAAAAGATTAGCATAATTGTTTATCATAGCATTTCAGTATTATTATATGAAGTTCTAAATCAGGTGCGAATTCGGTGTTCCAGAGATCCCCTCCCCCAACTCTCACCCTCACCCCTGGAAAGGAAGTACTCTATGGTAAAGACTAAAATGGCAACATATCTTAAATATTCAAGGTTATCGAGATAAACAACGACAAATCCGGGTACTTATTACCACTATTATTTGCCCTCAGGATTTGAATCTTAAATATATTGACAACCTACTTAAAAGCTAATCACAATCCACAACATCTGGGATTGTCCTTCATTACTATTTGCGGTAAAAGAGATAACTATTTGAATTTAAATCTCTGAGTCTTCTATAAACTTTCTCCAAAATCTATAGAAATCATAAACAAGTCAAATTCATTAGTTATACCAAATTTACGTCATTACCAAAATGCGAATGTAGAATTTTAAAATGAAGTTTAAAAAAAATTGGCAATTTTATTCACATTCTTATGAAAGATAAAGTATATGAAATAAATGAACACAGTAAATCAAGATTATTAATGATGGATGACAGGGTAACTGACTATATATTCTGCACTTTAAACAATCGTGGCCAGGAGAGTAAGATTTTCTCGAGATAGTAAATTAACGAGTTAGCAAAACAAGCGAGAATAAATGAAATGAGAATAAATGAAATGAGAATAAATGAAATAAATCTATAATCTACACAGTCTGCTTCTGCTTTGAAAATGTTCAATTCCTAAAAACATATTTCGGAAAGCAACTTTTATAATAAAGTTAAATGCATTTAATTTTTAAATGAGAAAAAAAAATATTATAATAAAAACGAAAAGTAATATAACTCTTGATCAAAGATCAGAAATAGTTAATAAGTCATTTTCTCAGAAGAGAATATTGATGTGAAGTATTTATTTAATGAACATGAAGGGCAATTTCTCAGGCTGTGAATATTAAGCTTAACAGGTATTTAAAATATATTTCATAAGATATACTGAATTGCTGCTGGGTAAGACTAACAAATTCAGGTGAAAAGCGAATTCTGGATATCTAATGAGCAGAGAAGTAGGACCAAATGCTCTGTACTATACTAAACCAATAGCAATGGATAAGAAATAAAGAGAGTGGTGACGAGAACTATACTTATGAAAAAGCAAGTTTCAATCACTTTAATTTCCAAACAGGAAAACAAAATGTTTCCAAAGGGAAGATTTATTAGAGTAAAATGATACAAGAGAGAAAAAATACACTGGATAGAATTTCAAATACTTTAATGAATAATCCCAGCAACTACACATTCTGTTCGAACAGCGTGGGAATCAATGGATCACGTATTTTATATCTTCACAAGTCAAGGGTTATTGATTCGTCACCTCGCGCTAACCCTTGACGAATGTCGCTATCAAAACGTTGGGCTCGTTATTGTGTTTTCTGAATGGTTCCACACAGAACCTTGGAACCAACCAAAATCTAGTTCTATTTATAATAACGCAAAGCGAGAGACTCAAATGAAAACACATGTATATGTTATTTCAATCGTTTTAGTACTAGAAAAAATTAAAAATCTTCAACACCATCAATAAACGTATTAGCGGCGCAAGTATTGTACAATCGCACGTGACTATCAACACAGCGGTACGAGATCGCTTTCTAACCTCTGTATTCAGGTACACTATTGTCATTTGTGCCCATGTACAACAAAACAAGTTTGCAGAGCAGCCATTTATAACTAATATTAAAATCATTTTTAAATTGTAATTTGTAAAACCTTTACAAAGCTGAATTTTTACCGTTAGCTGATGTAAAACAAACCGAACCGATACAAATGACAATAAAGATGCTGCAATTTCATTGGATGTTTTATTTATAGCGGTCTGATGATCAGCCCAAACTTTCTAATGGTGGCGTTCATCAAGGGTTAGTGCGATATTACGAATTAATAATTATTGACTTGTGAAGAGAAGTACGTATTTTATGAAGGGCTCAAGGATTGGTGATGTGAAATCTCGAACTATTTTTTTCTAATCTTCAGTTTAATATCCAAATTCCTTTGAATAATTATTAATTGTCAAATACTTATCTACCTTCATCTGTTGTCGAGTTATTTATAGAATACGCAATCCTTTATCTATAGTCGAGTTATTTATAGAATACGCAAACCTTTACCTGTAGTCGAGTTATTTATAGAATACGCAAACCTTTATCTGTAATTGGGTTCTATGTAGAATACGCAAACCTTTATCTCTCGTTGAGTTATTTATAGAATACGTAAAACTTTATCTGTAGTCGAGTTATTTATAGAATACGCAAACCTTTACCTGTACCTGTAGTCGAGTTATTTATATAAAACGCAAACCTTTATCTGTAATTGAGTTCTATGTAGAATACGCAAACCTTTATCTCTCGTTGAATTATTTATAGAATACGTAAAACTTTATCTGTAGTTGAGTTATTTATAGAATACGCAATCCTTTATCTGTAATCGAGTTATTTATAGAATACGCAAACCTTTATCTGTAGTCGAGTTATTTATAGAATACAAAACCTTTATCTCTAGATGAGTTATTTATAGAATACGCAAACCTTCGTCTGTAGCTGAGAAGCAATCCGTTTTTCTCTTGCAAACCTTTAAATAGTGGCGGATTTAGAGAGGGTTATGGGAGGCGCAACCTTTAAATTGGGGCGGATTTAGAGTGGGTTGTTTGAGGCGCAACCTTTAAATAGTGGCGGATTTAGAGTGGGTTGTTTGAAGCGCAACCTTTAAATAGTGGCGGATTTAGAGTGGGCTGTTTGAAGCGCAACCTATAAATAGTGGAGGATTTAGAGTGGGTTGTGGGAGGCACAACCTTTAAATAGTGGAGGATTTAGAGTGGGTTGTGGGAGGCGCAACCTTTAAATAGTGGCGGATTTAGAGTGGGTTGTGGGAGGCGCAACCTTTAAATAGTGGCGGATTTAGAGTGGGTTGTGGGAGGCGCAACCTTTAAATAGGGGCGGATTTAGAGTGGGTTGTGGGAGGCGCAACCTTCCTTTCGTTGAATATTGTAACAAGAAGGTAAACTGTTTTTATTTTAGTATTTAGAGATTTTCAACCCCACCAATTTTGTTTGAGGGGGAGGGGCACAAATGATACAGACTCCTCGCCGAAATTTTCTGGACCTGGCACTGATGAAGAACAATTCAAATAAAAAGCAAACCCTCAAAGTATCAAAATACTGAAACCCTGGTGAAAATCTGTAACAAACTGCTACGTCATATTGTTGGATAAAGTAAAAATAGGTCCAGTTTTTATCGCCTCGCAGTGTATGTTTAAGGAGGTACTCTACATCGTCAAAATGGCTGACTTCCTTTAAAACCAGGAATAAAAATATAAATATCACCAGTATTTGTCTAATCATTTCAAGGTTCATGCTCCCCCCCCCCCCTCCACTTTTTGTTTCTCTCACTTTTAGTTAACATACACACGCATGCTTATCTATATTCCAAAGTAATTCTGTAACACAATGTGTGTATTGTACCAAAACTAAAGAATAAGGTGTTTATCTGTTAATATTTTACAATATTTAATTTTGTAAGATATATGTCATTGAAGTCGAAAATAAATTAATAAATAACAACTTATATACAAGGAAACACACACACACACACACACACACACACACACACACAGAGAGAGAGAGAGAGAGAGAGAGAGAGAGAGAGAGAGAGAGAGAGAATTAATGAACAATACATTATATACAAGACTATCTTTGGAACTCATGCAATCTTCAAAAATTGATATAAAATGTGTGAAATTAAACATACAATGAAAATTTCATTAATATGAAAGGATTTTCTTTTTTTATGAAATAAATGCATTGAATTATATTATTCGTATTATTATCATCATTATAATTAGTTTGGTATCATTATAAAAATTGACAGATCCGAACTTTAAAAGAACATTGATGTGCTAAAAAAATTTGCAAAAATTCTATGATTCGTGATGTTGTAAACAAGCCAAAATTATATCATCTTCTTTAATAATTCATTTTAACGTGATGAATTAATAAATTGATATGCGGTATTTCAAAGGCTGTAAGCGCTCTCAGGAGAGTGGGACCCTAAAGAGAATACAAAATCTCTTCAGAGGGAGCCATGCATGGAAAAGTGAAGATGACGAACAGTGATCAAGCTCATAATTCCTATAAAGAATACAAAATTAAGAGTAGGGCAAACACAGACCCCTGCATACACCAGAGGTGGGATCACGTGCCTAGGAGGAGTAAGCATCCCCCTTTGACCGGTCACACCCGTTATGAATTCTATATTTTCATCAGGTAAACGGAGTGATCCGTAGTCAAAATTAGCATATAAAAAACGGTTTAATGCAAATAATTCTATTTTCATAATCCTGCGTATCTATCATAGATTTCATGGTATCTTTAGAATATATAGGAAGATAGAGTTTATAGAAGAATGTTATTTCAGTGTATCAATGTATGTAGAATAAGATTGAATACCGTAGCTGCCCGAGAGTGGGACCACTGCCTTTGTCTTTTTCTCTTTATTTTCCCTTTCTGGAAATCAAATAAAAAAACCATTTCCATGAAATAATGACAACGTAAGAACAATCTGATGGATGATGCAATATTGCTCCTGATGTAGAGCTACAATCGGCAATCGTCGGATGATTCCATTACGCTTCACACAGTGTGAAATGCAGCGGAATCATCCGAAAATTGCCGATTGGTACAGCGTGTAATGCAGCGGAATCGTCCGAGGATTGCCGATTGATGCTGTGTGAAATGCAGCGGAATCATCCGAGGATTGCCGATTGGTACTGTAAAAGCCTAGCGGAATCGTCCGAGGATTGTTGCGACTGATACCAAGCATATCAGAATCATCCTAAGATTTCCGATTATTTGATGACTGGTAGGACTATTTTGTTGTAAAATGAGAACAGAAACCGAATGGGTGATAATTGTGGTTGGTTTGTTGTTTTACGCCCAGTTGAGAAATCTTCAATCATATTAAGACGTCACCAGTTGTAGGTGAAGCATAACAATTTTTGACATACGCCTATCGCTCAGGGCCTTAGGAGAATAACAGTTACGGAGGCATTTGGGATTTTGATGGTAGTTCATTACGGACGCTGTAGCTCAGTGGTAGAACGTTCGCTTCGTAACTGGGAGGCCATTAGTTCGGGCCTCGCTCGTGCGATGACGTAAACATGTTAAGACGTAAACAAAGGTAGTGATTGCTCCTTCGTCAAACGTTCGGTATCTCCAAGTGACAATCACAGGTTTTTCGGACATGACCTTAAAAACGGAGGTCCCGTCTCGCAGCGGGAGTTGGCGCATTAAAGAACCGTCACTACTATGGCTAAACGCTAAGTATAGGTTTAAATTTGTGGCACTTTACCTACAGCAGGTGACCGCTCAATATGAGTGAAAAATTCTCAACGGGACGTAAAAAACAAACAAACAAACGACCGATCATATTGTAGGGATTCATGTCACCACACTGAAAACAATAAAGCATGAAAATAACTTCGTGTTTTCACGTTATTCTGGTTTTCTATTCTGAAAATATTGTTTTTATCGTCTGTACATATTCTGCACGGGAAGAGAAATTAATGTCACCCAATTGCAAAAACGGACAAAGTTCTGAAAAATCTCTTACTGTTGTCTCCATGGTTTCACTCCGTTTACAAGGTCTGGAACAAAGCATATCTTCCATTGGTTCTTGTAACTTTGACTCCAAGTAATTAAGCTGTGAGTAGATTTCGTGTATCTGATAGCAGGAAAATGATTGTTTCAAAACGAATTCACACAGTCTTATTCATAATTCAGTTACATCTATGCCCGTAGGGATCCGAATTAGAATATATTCTCAGTACCTTTAGCTTGCCATAAGAGGTACCTAAATGGGGTGGTCCTTCGGTTGAAACCGCAAAAACCGAGGCCCCGTGTCACAGCAGATGCGCCACGATAAAGATTCCTCCCTGCTCAAAGGCCAAAATCGCCGAGCATAGGCCTAGATTTTACAACCCTTCACCGGCAATGGTAGCGTCTCCATTTGAGTGAAAAATTGTCGAGAGGAAGGTTAAGCAATATACAACTAACCAACAGTTACATCTAAATATTATATACTCACATTTTTGGAACCAAATATTCTTAGATTAAAAATAGGTCAGATGGGGGGGGGGATTGGGTTTCCAAATTAGGTTCTTATTAAAACGTCCACAATAACACCCATAAGAATTAACCACACCCCACAAAATTAACCACACATCATTAACATGTGCTTTGCAAGCACCAAAGCAATTAATGCCCCACTACCGTTTCCAAATATATATATATATATATATATATATATATATATATATAACTACTGTAGATTCCTTAATGTACGCGAGAACTTAATATCATGAAATGACTCGTAGACGTCAAATCGCGTGAACATGAATTCGCAAGTAGTCTGTTCTTACATGTATCTTAACAACAGAAAAACAAAAGCACGCCAGTGATACCTCTCGCGAAATTACGCGATAATAAATTCCTTGCGTACATTTAGCAATCTCCACTAATTAATTGATAAACAAATAGAAGATGCGCCAGAGTTTTTTCACTTTGGAAACAAACTACAAATGGACATTTTACTTTGATATTGCATAGTACTACTATACCAACAGAGAGGAGCCAAACTTTATTCTTAAAACTAGAATTACAGTATTACAATGGGTGGGAAGAGAAAAACACCACAATATGACAACTGCAATATGACAATAACGATATGCCAACTACAAAATGGCAACTACAATATGGTAATGACTTCTCAAACTAGAGTCACTGAATGTAGAAAAGAAACATAACACGCACACGTAATATGGCCGTGGTTTTGCAATATATGATAAAGGCTGAAATCTGTAATATGAAAGCTATTATGTAAATGGATAGGATTACATGCCACAATACAATTAAAGTATTACATTTAGTCATTAAGGTCCGTAATATCATGGATACGGTGTCACGACACACCTACACAGAGGAGAGAGAGAGAGAGAGAGAGAGAGAGAGAGAGAGAGAGAGAGAGAGAGAGAGATTTATAAGTTGGTGGAACAGTGTCGCTGAAGCGGTCAAGATCAACGAAATACAAAAAAAGTAACAAAGAAAGTACTACAGATACACAGAAATTAATAGATAAACACAGAATATAAATATAACAGGAAAAAATGACAGTGATGAGAATTTTTCAAGGAACCAAATACATTTACTTAACCACTTACCAGGCAGAAGACCACTGTTCCGAAGCTCTCTCCGACTAGGTGAGCTTTTTGTAAATGAATACTGCGATAAAATTCTGGACGTTCTGGGAGTGAATGGTTGACGTACGATTTCGAGGTATCTGCACAAAGTTAGCGACGGTGATGTCAAATAATATATATTTAGAAAATAAATTTCAGTTTTGAAAATACATGAGGGTATGAACTGCGACGCTCCACGCTGGTATATTTCATGCTTTAGCGCTTTATGAAAAGTAGACCGGCGTGAAGCGTTGCAATTCATACCCTCATGTATTTTCAAAAATAAATTTTCATTTTTACATTTACATTTCACTTTACTGTATGTTGGGAGTTTCATCCCTTTAAGTAGATAGACGTACTATATTTATCAAGATTCACTGTGATGATAAAACACATGATTGTTATCATAGAACACATGCTTGTAATGATAGACCACATGCACTGTTCACAACTACAACACATTGTAAACATGAAGAATAGTTATCATTACAACTGGAAAAGAAACATTGGAAATGTAAATATAATGCATCATATGTTTCTTCTACAACTGCTAACGCCATATAAAAATAGATTTGAAGTTTACTGGTTTTTAATCACAGTCTACTAACAATGCATGAATCAGCGGAAGGTTTGTTTTTTAATTCAATATCTACACTTGGATACAAATATTAAAGTCATCAAAATTGCTGACATATTTACTTAATGCAATTGTCTTAGAAGAAAATGGAGCTCACATTGTTTAAAAGAAACCCTGATGACTATTGATAAAAATGTTTCTATAATAACACATACGTGGCAAACGAGATACTAATTAAATTTACGGGAATTTTATAAAGTTTAAACAATGAAGGATATAGTGAAACTCACAACATAGGAGAATTCAAATTCACTGTAAACAAATAAGATAGATGATACAAGCAGATATTGACATTAATATTATAAATGCATACATACTACAATCATCAATGCGAACAAAAATGCAGTGACATATTCCACAAAATGACAACACCAAAAGTCCGAAAACCGACTGCATCCTATGTCTTCTGAATAAATTTATACATCCACAAAAATTCTTCTTTATATATATATATACTGAGCTTTCGGGCTGTTAAGTAAATTAAAAGCGTTTTGATTGGTTGAATTCATTTCACTACTTTAACATTAGGATATCAAATTTTCCTGAATTTATCAGCCATTTAATAAAAGATTGAAGAAATTATTGAATCAACTGCTTTCCGAGGTATAACACGGAAAACAACAGAGAGATTCCAAGTACCAGCACTGCTAACGTAATGTTCGTCCATTAGCGATGTTGCAATGGCGGAATTCAAATTCTATACCAGAGGGAATCCATTTCATATGTGATTCATAAAGGGATAATATATATAATAAATAAATAAATAAATAAATAAATAAATAAAAATAACAAATATGAGTAATAGTAATAAAAGATGAAATCACACTAACAACTATACGTTTTATCTTTGAAATAGACTATGACTTTGGTTATAGAGGATCAATGATGACGGAATTGGAACGTGTTTCTCTGTAGTTGTTGGTTGGGAAGCTGAACATCAATACCTCACAACAAAACGAAAACGTGCAGACACACTGGCGAAAAGAAAACATGGCTTCGTCAAAGGCAGGAGTGGGGGTTAAACTACAACACATATAGATAGAAAAAGGAGGGGTCTACAGACCTTATCGTTCACTTGAATATCAGTTGATTGATACTTGAGTATTAGTTAAAAGTATCACTAGCACCAAGGGCTATGAATTCTAAAATAATTTTCCTGCTTTGCATATCTAAGTTGAATTCTAATATTTAACAGCAGTATAAAACGAGATATGATCATCTTAAAATCCATGAAAGTGCCCACACTGGTGAAAAACTCTTCATAATTAAATATGTTATATTAACATGATAAGACTATTTTGGACCTGCCTTGGAATCAGAACTATGAGGTTGGCAAATTCGCAATTTTAGTACAACCCTTTATTTTTTTCCCCTAAATATGCATTTGGTTTTTTATATAGTATCATTAAAGAAGATGAAGACAAATTTTGGTGGAACCTCTACCACGGGGTCGTGAAATTCATTATTCTGGACGTATTAACTTTAGATGACTATGCATTTAAGTTTTCTTACACATGCGGTAATTGAGAAGATTTCGCAGTTTTTATCCCGACCTTAAGGCTCTAGGGGGCAGGAATCCTGAAATTTACAATTTATGCCCCCTTTGTCCCAAAGATGCTAAATACCAAATTTGAAAAAAAAAGTTATCCTAAAGTTGAACATTTTCAATTGTTAGCTCACAACTGGACGACTGACGTCACACGACGATTGACACAGACCAAAACCAATAGGTCACATGACTAAGTTGACCTTAAATGGAAAATTGTCTATGCGACGTCAAGCAAAAAATGCTTCCCTCTGAAGCAGAGGTTTGTAGAACATTTCTGGTTTACTGACAAAACGAACTACTAAATATTTGGTTCAGTCATGGTTAATGATTGCTTGATACAAGTATCTAATGATTGGCGTTGATTATATAAAATTGTTGGAGTTTACATCTACCAGGGTAATTATAAGTTCGCACACAATGTTTCAAATTATATCCCAGTGAACTTGTAATAAAAAATACCAAAGAGTCTTTCACATCTGCTTCGAACTTAGATATTTTATTGACAATAGATGTTGGCGGCAAACTAACAACTCAATTTTATGACAACCGGAATGATTTCAATTTCTCCAATGTCACCTTCCCTTATCTAGCAATATCCCTTCGTCAAATGCAGATGGTGTTTATATCTCTCAAGTGACTCGATACGTAAGAGTGAGAAGTTTTTAAATCGAGGCAGACTACTGACAAACACGTTGATGTTACAGGGGTCTGTAAAGTCTTGTCTTAAACAAGCATTCTATAGTCGTTATAACGACCTAATTGCCAATACAATCTTCCATTAAGGTCGAATGCTGTCTGACGTGTATCATACAAATTGTTAGGCTGTTCTTGACACACTGCTTCTGACCGTGGATTACACCGTATACCTGATCACGATATAGGGCTCGCGGCGGGTATGACCGGTTCACGGGGGATGCTTACTCCTCCTAGGAACCTGATCCCACCTCTGGTATGTGTAGGGGTCCGTGTTTGCCCATCTCTCTGATTTGTATTTTCTATAAGAATCACGAGATTGAATACTGTTCGGTGTCTAAGCCTTTCATGTACATAGTTGCTTTCTTGGTAAAGGTGTGACAAAATGAAAATAGTGCTTCACCTGGCCCGCCCTATCTTGTTCATGACAGTTGATGACCATTGTTTTTCGACAAGAATATTGCAAGCTACGTTTCAGCTTTTCAATACAGCTTTACAGCTAGAACTTTTGAAAGTGCAGTTATTAAAAAAAAAAGAAGATAGTACGTGGGATGTGATCAAATTACGCAATGCGCTCCAGAATCTAAAGTCAACACTTGTAAAGCCGTTTGTTTAATGCTTCATTTCTGTATGTTCATTAGACCATAAATAATGACAATTACTCAGAGATATATCTTTCTAACTTTTTTCTGCTAAAATCTATAATTACATAATTTCAAAAAGGGCGGTAAAGGGTGAGGACATTAGATACAAATAATTGAGTTTCGTTATTGTTAGAATTTTAACAATTGACTCCTCCGGAGTAACACCAACGTCAAGAAATGGACTCTTCCAATATACCGGATGTCATTCATTGAAATCGGATAGGCGTGAAAAGCAATGATTCCCAGTTAATGAAGATATATATTTACTAGACAAATCATTACTCCAACTTAAAATGATGAATTCCAATTCTCGAGTGGGCATTATGAAATACGTTAAAAATAGTATGGTCTTCTATGTCTCCAGTAGGCAATATAAAATATAGAACATATACGGTACCAATTTTGATGTACCAGATGCGCATTTCGACAAATAATGTCTCTTCAGTGACGCTCAAGTCAAACATGTTAGACATCCGAAATAAGAACAAACGTGGAAGAGCTGAAAGAACCAAAAATACCAACTAGTGAAGCCAAATCCGGCAAAGGATCAGAGCTATACATGAGGGAGATGATCCTTAATTTTGAAATGAATTTCTTGATTTTGTCACAGCAATTTTGTATCCGTAATTCATGCTAGTATTAAGTACTTAGGAACTGGGCTGGTGAATATCCTCGGGGACTAACAGTCAACCAGCAGAGGTATCGACCCAGTGGTTGTAAATCAAACATCTACTGTACAAATTTTGATGCACCAGATGCGCCATTTCGACAAACGTCTCTTCAGTGATGCTCAAGTCAAATTTTCTTGCAGATTTATTGTTCTTGAATTTATAACGCCGCATTTCATGGTCTGTTATAATTCATTAATATCATCTCCATAATAAAGAATTACCCACAAGACCGGAAGTTAACCCACAAGACCGGAAGTGAACCTATCATGGGATACATCAGCTTCTACATGCAAGCATCAGAGGAGAGACAAAAAGACAATTCACCATGAGACCGTATGAACGTTTAACATATTAAAGTGCCTACTGGAGACTAAGATGACCACACCATTGAACGTGTAACATATTGTTAAGTACTTCAGTACTAGCATGAATTACGGATACAAATTTGCTGTGATAGAATTAAGAAATCCATTTCAAAATTAAGGATTATCTTCCTCATGCATAGCTCTGGTCTTTTGCCGGATTTTGAGAACAGACTGCTATGGAAAACATTAAATAAAAAAAAAACAAAAAAAAAAAAAACAAAAAACCCACAAAACAACCCACCCAGCTACACCGCGTGCGTATAAAACAAGAAAACTTGTCCCCAGTCGAAATTTCCCTCCTAAAAAGTCATGTGACTACTGTAAAGTGACTAATCTATACATATTAACAGAATGATCAATCTATAAGTATACTGGACAAAAAAAGTTAAGGATCATGATTTCAGAATTATTTTATTCATAACAAAACCAAATAAATTATGTTAAATATATACTTAAAATGTTCAAAGACAATCGAACAATACATTTAAACCTGTTTTTACAAATTCATCAATACGTTAAGCAGCCAGAGCAACCATTGTCAGGTAACCCCCCAAAACAGTTTGAAAATCGGTATGACCAACAATAACAAATTTGATTACAAATGATTGAATATTTATAAAGGCAATATCAATAGGGTGTATGTCCACCCTGAGCCTGCATAACGGCACGACAACGCCTCTGCATACTTCTGATCAGCCTGCGGAACGCAATTTGTGGCAACCTTGCCCATTCATGCTGTAAAGCTAACGTAAGCTCCTGGCGGTTTGTCGGAAGTATAGGGCGTCTGGAAACAGCTTGCTGCAACATGTCCCAGGCATGTTCTATTGGATTTAAATCCGGAGAACAACTCGGCCAATCCATACGCTCAATTTTCTCAAGGTCACTATACGTGCTCTGTGGGGACGAGCATTATCATCCATTAACACAAAGTCGTTGCCTATAGCTCCCGCATAAGGTCTCACAATTGGATGCAGTATCTCGTCCCTGTAAATTGCACCGGTAAGATTGCCATTAATCACGTGCAAGTCAGTACATCCACCAATACTGATTCCGGCCCAAATCATCACAGAGCCACCTCCAAAACGATCATGCTCTGATACACAGCAATCAGCGTACCGCTTTCCACGCATGCGACATACACGCCTACGACCGTCATGAAAGTCCACGCAGAACCGTGACTCGTCTGTGAAAAGAACAGACGTCCAATGACGCAGTTGCCAGTTTATGTGATTTTGAGCCCAATTGAGTCGTGCTACACGATGTCTTCTCCTCAAAATGGGACGAACAGCAGGTCGATGAGCCCGAAGGTTAATAGCATGAAGTCTCTGTCTGAGAGTTTGTGGTGTTATGCGCACCCCACTTGCTGCATGAAAGTCAGTACTGAGTTGGACAACACTCTGAAACCTGTGTCTACGAGCCATAAGTGACATATAGCGATCCTGGCGAGCGGTTGAGGACCTTGGACGACCTGATCTCGGTCTCTCAGAAACATTATCTGTCTGCCTAAAACGATTCCACAACCTTGAAATCACACTTTGGCACACATTAAAATGTCTAGAGACAGTTCTCTGGACTTGGCCAGCTTGAAGCATACCTACTGCCTGACCAGCTTCCAGAGCAGTTAAATGGCGCCTCATGGATTTTAATGTCAATAACTGTTCACCTAAGAGTCGATTGGAGCAATAAATACCCACAATGAAATGAAAATCACAAAATTATGATCCTTAACTTTTTTTGTCCAGTATATTTACATAATTATCCTAAAAAAGATCTGGGTTAGAATAGGTCCTCAGTATTCCTTGCTCGTTGCAAGAGGCGACTAAAAGGGTCGGTCCTTCGAACGAGACCGCACTAACCGAGGCCCCCTATCACAGACGGTGTGGCACGATAAAAATCCCTCCCTGCTCAAAGGCCGTTAGCGCCAAGCATTGACGTCTCCATATAAGTGAAAATTCTCAATTGTTTGTAATATTCAACGAATATTATAAAGACGACTAAATGGTACAGTCTTTCGGATGGGAGCGCAAAACTCGAGGCCCAATTTCACACCTGTGACACGACAAAGACCATTCGCTGCTCAAAGGCCCTAAGCGTCGAGCATAGGCCTAAAGTTTGAATCCCTTCACTGGCGATAGTGACGTTTCCATTTGAGTAAAAAATTCTCGATTGGGACGTTAAACGATAAACAACCAAACTTATATTTACATTTCCAATGCTATTGCAATCGATATCTTTACCAATTGAGTAGATAGCCAGCTCCTCATGAATCTATGTAAACAATTTGAGAGTGGATCCCGATTACTATACATGTAGTACCACTGTGTTAGCGGCTGGTAATAGTATCATAGAAATGAAATAAAAGTGTAAATATAAGAAATAATTGATTTAGGTCGCACTGGACGGTTCTAGAGGAAATTTGTTATTTTGATACTTCATAGTATAATCATACTTACAGAGACAGGAAACAGATATCATGCTTAAAACTAGAATTGTAGGTTTTACTGTAATTCAGTGTAAACAGCAAGATTGGCCGAAAGACCTGTATCACCAGAAAGGGACAATGCCGACCGGGAATATCGTCCTTCACAAGAGTTGGTGGTTAAGCGAAATTAAATTAAGGTAGCCCTGGTTTTTCTGCCTCTCATGTGACCAAATGTTAACAAATTCTGATTCCCAGAGATCTGTTTTAAAATATTAATTATTTCTATATCTTTTGCTTAATCAATCTGATATTGAACCCTAAATTGACATAAAATCTGTGAATGTATCCGCATTGAAGGCAAATTAAATCTATCAATCCATCTTCCAAAAATGTTTCATGAAAATATCATTATTGATTTAATCTAGCAAGGAAAAGGATACAAGAAATTATTTATGAAAAATATTTCCACTGTAATGTTAAGGACAAAAAAACAAACAAAAAAACCCCAAAAAACCAAAAAAAAAAACACAACAGCAAAAAAAAAACAAAAAAAAAAAACAAAAAAAAAACCAAAAAAACCCCCAAAAAACAAAAACAAACAAACAAAAAAAACCCCCCTAAAAACAAAAAAAACCCAAAAAACAAATAAACCAAAAAAAAAAAAAACAAACAAACCAAAAAACAACCCCCCCCCCCAAAAAAAAACAAAACCAAAAAACAAAATAAAAAAAAACAAAAAAACAACAACACACACACACACACACACACACACACACACACACACACACAAATATATTATATTCATGTAAAAAATCTTATGAAACTGACTCATAATAATTTGATAGTTACGAATAATGTCATACTGTAATTGTTGAATCAATTTACAGGGTGAGTATAAGTATAAAACCTGAAAAATGATGGCTATTTCTCATATTGCAATTTTTGTGTTTACTCCTACCCAATAAATTTAATTATTACAATATGGCAATGGAGTCACTAAATAATGAAAGAAGCACAACGCGCGCACATAACATGCCCGTGGTTTTGCTGACGCGCTTCATGAAGTACGCTGGCGTAAAACATTGAAGTTCGTGCCCTCTTAGAATATCAAATATTTACTTTGTGTCTATTTTCCATATACTTCTCCCATTGACTTCTAAATATTCTAAAACCACGAGCAACAGCAACTACAGTTTCCATTAATTTGATAAGGCAGCCTTCCCCGTGAATATGAGCAAACACAAACCTTTTTCTGAAGGAGCTGAACGTGTAATTCTATCATACATGCACGTACATTAAACAAGGTCAGTTTTCGTGTATGTCCATGGATACAGAAAATTAGCTAGTTAATAGCCATTGGAAATCCGTAATATGTAAAATATGAAAAACGGGAGGAGGTCTCTACAGTCCCAATACGTACGTATGCTTCTATTTTATATATACAAGGATATGATATTTATACAAAGTGAACTGTACATCTTACTTTAACACTGGTTATATGCAAAGTTGTGTACAATTTTCTGTCTCTGTGTACTGTGTACAATTTTCTGTCTCTATGTACTGTGTACAAATTTCTGTCTTTATTTACTGTGTACAATTTTCTGTCTCTATGTACTGTGTAGAATTTTCTGTCTCTATGTACTGTGTACAATCCTCTGTCTCTATGTACTGTGTACAATTTTCTGTCTCTGTGTACTGTGTACAATTTTATGTCTCTATGTACTATGTACAATGCTCTTTCTCTATGGACTATGTACAATCCTCTGTCTCTATGTACTGTGTACAATCCTCTGTCTCTATGTACTATGTACAATTTTCTGTCTTTATGTACTATGTACAATGTTCTGTCTCTATGTACTATGTACAATCCTCTGTCTCTATGTACTGTGTACAATCCTCTGTCTCTATGTACTGTGTACAATCCTCTCGCTCTATGTACTGTGTACAATTTTCTGTCTCTATGTATTATGTACAATGTTCTGCCTCTATGTAGTATGTACAATCCTCTGTTTCTATGTACTGTGTACAATTTTCTGTCTCTATGTATTATGTACAATGTTCTGCCTCTATGTAGTATGTACAATTTTCTGTCTCTATGTACTGTGTACAATTTTCTGTCTCTCTGTACTATGTACTATGTACAATCTTCTGTCTCTATGTACTGAAAACAATCCTCTGTCTCTATGAACCGTGTACATTTTTCTGTCTCTTTGAGCCGTGTACAATTTTCTGTCTCTATGTACTGTGTACAATTTTCTGTCTCTATGTACTCTGTACAATGTTCTGTCTCTATGTACTCTGTATAATTTTCTGTCTCTGTGTACTCTGTACAATTTTCTGTCTCTATGTACTCTGTACAATGTTCTGTCTCTATGTACTCTGTACAATGTTCTGTCTCTATGTACTGTGTACAATTTTCTGTCTCTATTTACTGTGTACAATTTTCTGTCTCTATGTACTCTGTACAATTTTCTGTCTCTATGTACTGTGTACAATGTTCTGTCTCTATGTACTCTGTACAATTTTCTGTCTCTATGTACTGTGTACAATTTTCTGTCTCTATGTACTGTGTATAATTTTCTGTCTCTGTGTACTCTGTACAATGTTCTGTCTCTATGTACTGTGTACAATGTTCTGTCTCTATGTACTCTGTACAATTTTCTGTCTCTATGTACTCTGTACAATTTTCTGTCTCTATGTACTGTGGACAATGTTCTGTCTCTGTGTACTCTGTACAATGTTCTGTCTCTATGTACTGTGTACAATGTTCTGTCTCTATGTACTCTGTACAATTTTCTGTCTCTATGTACTCTGTACAATTTTCTGTCTCTATGTACTGTGGACAATGTTCTGTCTCTATGTACTCTGTACAATGTTCTGTCTCTATGAACTCTGTACAATTTTCTGTCTCTATGTACTGTGTACAATGTTCTGTCTCTATGTACTCTGTACAATTTTCTGTCTCTATGTACTGTGTACAATTTTCTGTCTCTATGTACTGTGTACAATTTTCTGTCTCTATGAACCGTATACAATCCTCTGTCTCTATGAACCGTGTACAATTTCCTGTCTATATGTACTGTGTACAATTTTCTGTCTATATGTACTGTGTACAATTTTCTGTCTCTATGTACTCTGTAAAATTTTCTGTCTCTATGTACTCTGTACAATTTTCTGTCTCTATGTACTGTGTACAATTTTCTGTCTCTATGTACTCTGTAAAATTTTCTGTCTCTATGTACTCTGTACAATTTTCTGTCTCTATGTACTATGTACAATTTTCTGTCTTTGTGTATTGTGTACAATTTTCTGTCTCTATGTACTATGTACAATTTTCTGTCTTTGTGTATTGTGTACAATTTTCTGTCTCTATGTACTATGTACAATTTTCTGTCTTTTTGTATTGTGTACAATTCTCTGTCTCTATGTACTATGTACAATTTTCTGTCTCTATTTACTGTGTACAATCCTCTGTCTCTATGTACTGTGTACAATCCTCTCGCTCTATGTACTGTGTACAATTTTCTGTCTCTATGTATTATGTACAATGTTCTGCCTCTATGTAGTATGTACAATCCTCTGTTTCTATGTACTGTGTACAATTTTCTGTCTCTATGTATTATGTACAATGTTCTGCCTCTATGTAGTATGTACAATTTTCTGTCTCTATGTACTGTGTACAATTTTCTGTCTCTATGTACTGTGTACAATTTTCTGTCTCTATTTACTGTGTACAATTTTCTGTCTCTATGTACTCTGTACAATTTTCTGTCTCTATGTACTGTGTACAATGTTCTGTCTCTATGTACTCTGTACAATTTTCTGTCTCTATGTACTGTGTACAATTTTCTGTCTCTATGTACTGTGTATAATTTTCTGTCTCTGTGTACTCTGTACAATGTTCTGTCTCTATGTACTGTGTACAATGTTCTGTCTCTATGTACTCTGTACAATTTTCTGTCTCTATGTACTCTGTACAATTTTCTGTCTCTATGTACTGTGGACAATGTTCTGTCTCTATGTACTCTGTACAATTTTCTGTCTCTATGAACTCTGTACAATTTTCTGTCTCTATGTACTGTGTACAATGTTCTGTCTCTATGTACTCTGTACAATTTTCTGTCTGTATGTACTGTGTACAATTTTCTGTCTCTATGTACTATGTACAATTTTCTGTCTCTATTTACTGTGTACAATTTTCTGTCTTTATGAACCGTATACGATCCTCTGTCTCTATGAACCGTGTACAATTTTCTGTCTATATGTACTGTGTACAATTTTCTGTCTCTATGTACTGCGTACAATTTTCTGTCTCTATGTACTCTGTACAATTTTCTGTCTCTATGTACTGTGTACAATTGTCTGTCTCTATGTACTCTGTAAAATTTTCTGTCTCTATGTACTCTGTACAATTTTCTGTCTCTATGTACTATGTACAATTTTCTGTCTTTGTGTATTGTGTACAATTTTCTGTCTCTATGTACTATGTACAATTTTCTGTCTTTGTGTATTGTGTACAATTTTCTGTCTCTATGTACTATGTACAATTTTCTGTCTTTTTGTATTGTGTACAATTCTCTGTCTCTATGTACTATGTACAATTTTCTGTCTCTATTTACTGTGTACAATTTTCTGTCTCTATGAACCTTATACAATCCTCTGTCTCTATGAACCGTATACAATCCTCTGTCTCTATGAACCGTGTACAATTTTCTGTCTATATGTACTGTGTACAATTTTCTGTCTCTATGTACTGTGTACAATTTTCTGTCTCTATGTACTGTGTACAATTTTCTGTCTCTATGTACTCTGTAAAATTTTCTGTCTCTATGTACTATGTACATTTTTCTGTCTTTGTGTATTGTGTACAATTTTCTGTCTCTATGTACTATGTACAATTTTCTGTCTTTGTGTATTGTGTACAATTTTCTGTCTTTGTGTACTATGTACAATTTTCTGTCTTTGTGTATTGTGTACAATTTTCTGTCTCTATGTACTATGTTCAATTTTCTGTCTTTGTGTATTGTGTACAATGTTCTGTCTCAATGTACTGTGTACAATTTTCTGTCTCTATGTACTGTGTACAATTTTCTGTCTCTATGTACTCTGTACAATTTTCTGTCTCTATTTACTGTGTACAATTTTCTGTCTCTATGTACTCTGTACAATTTTCTGTCTCTATGTACTGTGTACAATGTTCTGTCTCTATGTACTCTGTACAATTTTCTGTCTCTATGTTCTGTGTACAATTTTCTGTCTCTATGTACTGTGTATAATTTTCTGTCTCTGTGTACTCTGTACAATGTTCTGTCTCTATGTACTGTGTACAATGTTCTGTCTCTATGTACTGTGTACAATTTTCTGTCTCTATCTACTCTGTACAATTTTCTGTCTCTATGTACTGTGGACAATGTTCTGTCTCTATGTACTATGTACAATTTTCTATCTCTATGTACTCTGTACAATTTTCTGTCTCTATGTACTGTGTACAATGTTCTGTCTCTATGTACTCTGTACAATTTTCTGTCTCTATGTACTGTGTACAATTTTCTGTCTCTATGTACTATGTACAATGTTCTGTCTCTATTTACTGTGTACAATTTTCTGTCTCTATGAACCGTATACAATCCTCTGTCTCTATGAACCGTGTACAATTTCCTGTCTATATGTACTGTGTACAATTTTCTGTCTATATGTACTGTGTACAATTTTCTGTCTCTATGTACTCTGTAAAATTTTCTGTCTCTATGTACTCTGTACAATTTTCTGTCTCTATGTACTCTGTACAATTTTCTGTCTCTATGTACTCTGTAAAATTTTCTTTCTCTATGTACTCTGTACAATTTCCTGTCTCTATGTACTATGTACAATTTTCTGTCTTTGTGTATTGTGTACAATTTTCTGTCTCTATGTACTATGTACAATTTTCTGTCTTTGTGTATTGTGTACAATTTTCTGTCTCTATGTACTATGTACAATTTTCTGTCTTTTTGTATTGTGTACAATTCTCTGTCTCTATGTACTATGTACAATTTTCTGTCTCTATTTACTGTGTACAATTTTCTGTCTCTATGAACCTTATACAATCCTCTGTCTCTATGAACCGTATACAATCCTCTGTCTCTATGAACCGTGTACAATTTTCTGTCTATATGTACTGTGTACAATTTTCTGTCTCTATGTACTGTGTACAATTTTCTGTCTCTATGTACTGTGTACAATTTTCTGTCTCTATGTACTCTGTAAAATTTTCTGTCTCTATGTACTATGTACAATTTTCTGTCTTTGTGTATTGTGTACAGTTTTCTGTCTCTATGTACTATGTACAATTTTCTGTCTTTGTGTATTGTGTACAATTTTCTGTCTCTATGTACTATGTTCAATTTTCTGTCTTTGTGTATTGTGTACAATTTTCTGTCTCAATGTACTGTGTACAATTTTCTGTCTTTATTTACCGTGTACAATGTTCTGTCTCTATGTACTGTGTATAATTTTCTGTCTCTGTGTAATGTGTACAATTTTCTGTCTTTATTTACTGTGTACAATTTCCTGTCTCTGTGTAATGTGTACAATGTTCTGTCTTTATTTACTGTGTACAATTTTCTGCCTCTATGTACTGTGTACAATCTTCTGTCTCTATGTATTGTGTAGAATTTTCTGTTTTTATGGACTATGGACAATTTTCTGTCTCTATGTACTGTGTACAACTCCCTACCTGTGCGTACTGTCTACCGTTACCTAGGTGTGTGGAATATGTACAGGTATCTTCCAGTGACGAATATATATAACTACCTGACTGTGTGTACTGTGAATAATTACTTACCATTGTGTGTACATGTACTATGTCTAATAGCCAAAACTAAGAGTACGGCATTTTATCATCGATTGGAAATTATTTGAATTTTAATTATATGTAATTTCGTTTTCCTGTTTACATCGACCCGTTATATTAGAATATAAAGAATCTATATATATAAAAAAAATAAGACATTAGAATACCAAAAGCAATTTAGTATATATGTTAATTAAAAAAAAAGAAACCAAAATTTAAAAACTGCATTTCCACAAAATGTCAACTCTGCTTTGCATTATTACGTTTCAGTAACTGTCAGTCGGGTGGATGCCCAACTGACAATAATGCCCAAATCCGCCTCTGCTACTGAAATAACAGGAAAACGCAGATTATTGTATATTTGAAGAAGTCATTTAAATCGTGAATTCCGACAGAATAATTCTGTATTGGCTGAAACAAGAACATAAAAACCAGAGCGGATGATAGAATGAATGGAAACAGAATTTAGAAGATGACATGTTCGATAACATGATACTAGGAAACTAAACAATTCGAGCACCTGCCACATGTTAAGCAGCTCAGATATATAGAATATGTGCAGGGTGGTAACAAACGATTGTATAACTGTTGAATAGGTTTATGTAAGGAAAGTTTGATAATAACTCATTGTAATCCAAAGCTGTACCCTAACCCTGCCTTGTACACAGCTGTGCCTAACCCTATCCCTGCCTTGTACACAACTGTGCCTAACTCTATCCCTGCCTTGTACACAACTGTGCCTAACTCTATCCCTGCCTTGTACACAACTGTGCCTAATCCTATCCCTGCCTTGTACACAGCTGTGCCTAATCCTATCCCTGCCTTGTACACAGCTGTGCCTAACTCTATCCCTGCCTTGTACACAACTGTGCCTAACTCTATCCCTGCCTTGTACACAGCTGTACCTAACTCTAACCCTGCCTTGTACACAGCTGTGCCTAACTCTATCCCTGCCTTGTAGACAGCTGTGCCTAACCCTATCCCTGCCTTGTACACAACTGTGCCTAACTCTATCCCTGCCTTGTACACAACTGTGCCTAATCCTATTCCTGCCTTGTACACAGCTGTGCCTAACTCTATCCCTGCCTTGTACACAACTGTGCCTGACTCTATCCCTGCCTTGTACACAGCTGTGCCTAATCCTATCCCTGCCTTGTACACAACTGTGCCTAACTCTATCCCTGCCTTGTACACAACTGTGCCTAACCCTATCCCTGCCTTGTACACAGCTGTGCCTAACTCTATCCCTGCCTTGTACACATCTGTGCCTAATCCTATCCCTGCCTTGTACACAGCTGTGCCTAACTCTATCCCTGCCTTGTACACAGCTGTGCCTAACTCTATCCCTGCCTTGTACACAACTGTGCCTAAGTCTAACCCTGCCTTGTACACAGCTGTGCCTAACTCTAACCCTGCCTTGTACACAGCTGTGCCTAACTCTATCCCTGCCTTGTACACAGCTGTGTCTAATCCTATCCCTGCCTTGTACACAGCTGTGCGTAACTCTAACCCTGCCTTGTACACAGCTGTACCTAATCCTATCCCTGCCTTGTACACAGCTGTGCCTTATCCTATCCCTGCCTTGTACACAGCTGTACCTAACTCTAACCCTGCCTTGTACACAGCTGTGCCTAATCCTAGCCCTGCCTTATACACAGCTGTGCCTAATCCTATCCCTGCCTTGTACACAGCTGTACCTAACTCTAACCCTGCCTTGTACACAGCTGTGCCTAATCCTAGCCCTGCCTTATACACAGCTGTGCCTAATCCTATCCCTGCCTTGTACACAACTGTGCCTAACCCTATCCCTGCCTTGTACACAACTGTGCCTAACCCTATCCCTGCCTTGTACACAGCTGTGCCTAACCCTCTCCCTGCCTTGTACACAGCTGTGCCTAACCCCATCCCTGCCTTGCAGGCAGATGTGCCTAACCCTATCCCTGCCTTGTACACAACTGTGCCTAACCCTATCCCTGCCTTGTACACGTATCTATTTACTGATCACTTTGTCAAGTTCTACACGTTCTAGCCACATTGTTAAATCAAATGGATATGCTTAATATTGGAATTAAATTAAATGTACATAATGTGATACGACATGTTCAAATCAAATAAGAGAAGACTCTAATTCCAAGAACGCGAGCTGACATTTTATTTGAAAAAATGAAGATAACGAACACGATCAGTCTCACAATTCCTATGAAGAATAGGGCAAACAAGGACCCCTGGACATACCAGAGGTGGGATCAGGTATCTATGAGGTGTAAGCATTCCCTGTTCACCAGTCACACCCGCTGTGAGCTCTTTATCCTGACCAAGTAAACAGAATAATCCGCAGTCAAAATACAACCCAACAATCGGTATCAAACACGCCAGACAGCATCCAACCTAATAACAGGTTGTATTTGTAAACTAGATCACTATAACTACCATAGAATTCGTGAAATGCTGAATTTAATCGAGACATTTGAAACCCCTGTTACACCAACTTATTTGTCAGAGGCCTCCCTCGATTTAAAAGCTGATCATAAGCTGTCATCATAATTACAAGCATTTATTTGTTTTTTTCGTCAGGTGCATTCAGATCACGTAAAATGTGCTCACAAATGACAGCAATAATGTAGCTCAGATACACAGTGTGTACGTTTTGTTCTGACGATCCCCATCATTACGGAGGTTACTACAGAGCGAAATAAAGGAAATAAAGAAATCGACGAAGCTATGGCCAGACAAAGAAAATGACTGCAGCGGACACTGTGCGCTCTCTGCTTGTGAAAATTCAGAGTTAACCACCTTTCCCCTAGCTTGTTCTGAACAGAGACAAATAGAAAATAGGTACGTACATCGGAGTATCAATAGTATCAAGAGATGGAACATTCAGTGATGGATATAGAGGAGATTATTGTGGTACCAAACCCATGTGGATGAACATTTTAAACACAAAATGGATTATTTATTTATTTATTTTTATTTATGTCGATAGAAATGGTAAGAGGTATATTTTATCGTATCTTGAGTGTGCAGATATGTCCATTATATGCAACCAATGAGATGAGAAATTTAAAACATTTTTTTTAAAACACAATCTCATTTATCAATTTCAATTGATTAAACCTGAAAAGAAATTACCAAGATAAGATTTATCGCAATCAAAGCTACATATTTTTTTTTTCATGAAAAGTCCCTAAAATAATTTTGCCACCTCCTCAGCTTTGGAGCGGAAAAGCTGCAACTTAGGTGACAATTTTGGTCACACCCTCTATATGAATAATTTCAGATCCGACTCCTAGTTTTTACTTGAACTGTTACCCACTGAATGTATAGTTTTTCATTTAAACTTTTAGATATACTCTCACTGATTACATGTATTTAGGAATTTAAAAAGTAATTCAATTAGAACTATGTTCATTTAACAAAAAAGAAGAAAAATAAATGAATGAATAAATGAATGAATCAATCAATCAATAAATAAATAAGATAAATAAATAAATAAAATAAACAAATAAATAAAATAAAAATAAAGGGACTTCCTGAACTTTAATTGCGATACAAGGAATAAATTCACTCGAATTAAATATATAGGAAATCTTATCAAATGTGAGCAGGCATCAATAAGTTTCTTTTGTACTGTCATAAAATATCGCCGGCGCAACACAATGAATCAGATGTATCAAAGCCTGAGATATGCAGTATGTCTACCACATTACCGCATGCATTATTTCCAATTTTAGGAGATCGGGGTCGTTATCTAAATTAGATATGACAAACATCATGCGCATAACGTAGACGGCCGAGGGTCACCGATAAATGCACAATTCTGAATACTAGGTGATGTGCATTCCAGGGTGTTACTAATGTCAGTAAAAGTGTTTGTATGCCTGATGGACATTAGTACTGTAGTGATAAATATATTCCTACCTAGAAGATTCGTCTATTATGTTTAAACTCCATTATGTCGACTGAGAGTACATTTCTAAAGTACTTATATGTATGGATCTTGTAGGATGAGAGCCCGCCACGGAACCGAAAATAACACAGTGTTGAATGGTTTGGAAGGCTGCACTCATCAACAAATCTCCGTTCTGACCATAGCAGGGCTGATACTGGTTCTGGGGGTGATAGGAAACATCGTGACATTCTTCAAGATAGTGCTCAAAAGAAAATTACGGAAACCAGTTCAAATTTCAATCGCGTGTCTGTCTGTTGCAGACTTCTGTAGTTTGTGCATGCAGTTTATCAGGATACCTATTGCACCGTGCAGCAACACGCCTCGTGTAGTAAGTGTGCAACAATTTGTACTCAATGTTACTGCAGTTGCGATAAATTCTTCAACCATGCATATCATTTTATTGACTGCCATTCGTTACGGTCTGATTGTTCACCCATTTCAGATGATATCTCGACTGACATCCTCTAGAGTGATAGCATGTTCCTGTCTGTCATGGGTCATTAGCATTGTTTTGGGAATTTTGTACGGTATATACAACACAAAGTACTACAATCACGATATAGAACAAAATACGGACACCATTGTGCAACTCTCAATAGGATTGTACGTTCTGTTGGTGCCAGTGGCCTTTTTCTTGATTTTCTACGTCATGGAATTGCGCGCCATGAAGAAATCTCTCCTGCCTCAGCGGACGTTAAAATCTATCAAAGGAGCTTCCCGGATGATAACAATAATTTTAATTCTCTATGCCGTGTTTATGTCCCCGTACGTGATAGCTGATATCTGTCGCTACATATACCACCACCACGGGATTGCCATTCCAGAAAACGTCATTTTACGACTGTATACCGTGGCACAGATCACGATACTGATGAACTATGCGGTCAATCCCTTTATTTACTTTTTATACTTTAGAATTGTTTTCCGGGTGAGGTCTTGGTCGAGCAGAGCCCAAAGTAGAATATCCATTTTAAGGTCACGTGATTATCATGAGAAACGCAATACTCCAGTACCAACTATTCAAGAATGATTTTGATTGATTATGTATTATTTCACGTCCCGCTCGAGAATCTTTCCCTCATATGGAGACGTCACCATTGCCGGTGAAGGGCTGCAAATTTAGGCCTATGCTCGGCGCTTATGGCCTTTGAGCAGGGAGGGATCTTTAACGTGCCACACCTGCTGTGACACGGGACCTCGGTTTTTGCGTTCTCATGCGAAGGACCGCCCTATTTAATCACCTCTTACAACAAGCAAGGGGTATTGAGGATCTATTCGAACAACCCGGATCCCCACGAGGCTATTTAAGAATGAGGTCTTATGCATTGTGGGTAATATGCAATGTACGTACATTAAATGGCGCACACATTAAGAATGACAATATCCACAGTTTCGAATTCCTCAATTACTTCCTGTCACTCTCGGTCTGACGGAGTCAATCTTGACCAGCTGGTAGTGTTGTATGTTATTTGTATATTATCACACCGCATGAGTCTGTTTTACTGTGAGAGAGGTCAGTAAATTTACTTGTCTGTTTGTTGTACGAAGAAAATTGTGGGGGAGGGGGGGGGAGAACTTTTAAAGTTTGCGTTTTGTGTCAGATATGTATGAACAGTGCGGTTTAATTCGTTGTGCATGATTTATAGTGCACCTGTAAGGTTGTTGTTTTTGTTGTTGTGTGTGCGTGCGTACGTGCGTGCGACTTTGTGTTTTTTAATCAGTGAGATTGAAGTCCTTGCATATATGAAAGTTACTTGTGTGTGTGTGTATATATATATATATATATATATATATATATATATATATATGTTATATCACAGATGCATAAAATTTACAATTGTATTGAATAAGAATGGCATGTTACGATGGTACATGCGCAATGTTTGCATACTGTCTTCAGTGAAAATGAATTAAACAGGCTCCGTGAAAAAAAAACCCAGTGAAAAATAGACTTGTAATTTTCTAATTTATAATCTAATTTATAGAATATTTATATTTACATGTCAATTAAATCCATTCCTGTTCAGATAATATATTAAAGAGGATCGAATCTGAAGTTTGAAGCATTATCCATTTCTTTAGAAGTATATATCTTTTTAAATTAGCTTTTTTTTAACTGACCCTTTCATCAATTTAATATTTAGATCTTAATCTGTGCTGAACATGTTTTACGAATATTTTAATCACCGTTTAACCCATTTCTATATCTAAACCCCCTTTTATATTTTGTATGCCCATGTTATTATCAATTAATTTTAGTTGTGTATATTCATTGTGCAGTTTCAAATAATTATGTAAAGCGCTTTAGAGTAATTTAATCATATTTAGCGCTATATAAATGTCATAATAATAATAATATATATTTACTGTCTTCGTTGACGGGAAACTACGAAAATGTTATTTATTTATTTAATATCAGGGGTCATATTTATATTATTTTATCAAGACAACATAAACACACAACATAAACAAGACAACATAAACACACAACATAAACAAGACAACATAAACACACAACATAAACAAGACAACATAAACAAGACAACATAAACACACAACATAAACAACACAACATAAACAAGACAACATAAACAAGACAACATAAACAAGACAACATAAACAAGACAACATAAACACACAACATAAACAAGACAACATAAACAAGACAACATAAACAACACAACATAAACACACAACATAAACAAGACAACATAAACAAGACAACATAAACACACAACATAAACAAGACAACATAAACACACAACATAAACAAGACAACATAAACAACACAACATAAACAAGACAACATAAACACACAACATAAACACACAACATAAACAAGACAACATAAACACACAACATAAACAAGACAACATAAACACACAACATAAACACACAACATAAACACACAACATAAACAAGACAACATAAACACACAACATAAACAAGACAACATAAACACACAACATAAACAAGACAACATAAACACACAACATAAACACACAACATAAACACACAACATAAACACCACGACATAAACAAGACAACATAAACACACAACATAAACAAGACAACATAAACACACAACATAAACAAGACAACATAAACACACAACATAAACAAGACAACATAAACAAGACAACATAAACAAGACAACATAAACACACAACATAAACAAGACAACATAAACACACAACATAAACACACAACATAAACAAGACAACATAAACAAGACAACATAAACACACAACATAAACACACAACATAAACACACAACATAAACAAGACAACATAAACACACAACATAAACAAGACAACATAAACACACAACATAAACAAGACAACATAAACACACAACATAAACAAGACAACATAAACACACAACATAAACACACAACATAAACAAGACAACATAAACAAGACAACATAAACAACACAACATACCCCATTACAGACTTTTACATAGTTTATTGCTGGTAGATTGGGATGACTTTTTTGCACTTAAAATATAGAAAACTACATCCTGTTTATTATGAGAGATGAAAAGAACACACTGCCGTGATATACGGAGTTGACCGCTGCCTTCTGCAGTCATCTTTGGATTTCGAAACAGAAAATCATAGTGTTTAGTGTTTCTTATTTTTATAAGCCAGTCAATATGGTACGCCAATATATCATATTATATCGCAATACTTTCAGAAATATCGAGACACATCTTGATTTTTTTCCACCCTCACAATACACAGCTCTATCAAATATATTTTATACTGTATATTGCTTCAACGAATAAAGATGAAAATTTATTCAATTGGAATTGTGAATCTGGAATATGTGACTGAGCGTAATATTGAATATTATGAAGTACTCATGATTGATTCAACCTGGAATTTCGGTATATTTCGTGATACGAGGGACACTTTTTAAATTCGTAGAGTAGGGCGATCTTTTTAAAACCGCTTGAAATATCAAAATTCTATTTATCTAAGACCTTCGAAATATGACCCGTCTGCCTCAACACACATTTTACACCGATCTACCCATTTCCGGAACGCCGCCCGGTACTTCTCTTTAGGTATATGTTGCAGACACTGGTAGACCGCACTGCCTATACGACTTCGGGATTCAAAACGGTGCCCTGCCAGCATTTTCTTTAGTCTTGGGAACAGCCAAAAGTCACAGGGGGACAGGTCAGGGCTGTATGGGGGATGATCTAAGACATCGAGCCCAGATTCTTTCAGATATTCCTGTACCGTAGCGGATTCATGGGCCGGTGTGTTATCATGGATTAATTTGATGCCGCGGACACCGGTGCGCGGTCTGCGTTTCTGATAGAAATCAACAAGTCGAGTAAGAACACTTTCTCTGTAAAACTTTCCAGGGGCAGAACTACCTTTTGGGACTGGAATTTGAAGGACTGGACCTTTCGAATCAAAGAATATAGCATACAACATGCGATTTGATGTTTTGCAACGGCGCTCAATGACAGGTCTGTCACCCTCATATGAAACCCAAACCTTATTTTTAGCCTTAGAATCGGGTTCAAAATGATAGATCCAGGTTTCATCACCTGTAGCTATCTCTTCCAAACGACGTGGGCCACAATTATCATATTTTTTATGACTTGCGATGCAAGTCTAACCCGACTTTGTTTCTGCTCGTCAGTGAGCAAATGAGGCACCCAGCACGCGTGGATATTACGTAGCCCAAGTCGTTCACGTAAGATCTTCGAAACACTTGACGAATGAATGCCACTTAATTCTTCTATCCCTTGCACGGTATAACGTGTTTCTTCCTCAATTAACGTTTTTCACAGTAGCAACGTTCTTTTCCGTCAAAACGGAATCCGGCCTACCCACTCGAGGGTCATTTTCAATTTACTCCCGACCATCATTAAAACGACGTACCCACTTGCAGACTTTAGCATATTTAAACCACCATTCCCATAAACCTTTTGCAAATCAGTATGAATTTCCGTTGACGGAAACCCGAGGTGTGCTCGAATCTTACAATATACCCTCTGTTCAGAGATATTTCCATCCATATTTTACTATAGTGTATAAAACCACGTGTTGAAAATACCCAGCGCAGCGCGCACGAGGACCTTGTGCGCTGCATACTATGATGCCGTTCGAGAGAGAGGAATGATTACGTAAGTTCTGTGTAAAAAAATCGTGCAACTTCATAATCGCGTTAAAAAGTTATCGGCTTACTCTACGAACTTAAAAAATGTCCCTCCTATAAACATAGTTTGAATAAAATGCATAACTTGGAAGCTGATGATGATGATGATGATGATGAAGAAGAAGAGGAAATAGTTTTTAATAAAACGTCCTGTCATTTTCAGCTTAATAAAAATGTATAAAGAGTTATTGTTCTTGATAACACCATTTTTGAATAAATTAATGAAAACATGAAAAAAATTTCAGTTTCAAATAGTTTAGCAATTTTTTCTTTATCATACCAAGTTCTCTCATGCACATAGTTTAAATGAATAAAAATTGTGCAAAAACTGTGACGTCACATTAAGGTGGAGCTACGTTAAATGATTGATAATTTTGTTTAACGTCCCGCTCGAGAATCTTTCACTCATATGGAGACATCACCATTGCCGGTGAAGGGCTGCAAAATATAGGCCTATGTTCGGCGCTTATGGCCTTTGAACAGGGATGGATCAACTGCTGTGACACGGGACCTCGGCTTTTACGGTCTCATGCGAAGGACCGCCCTATTTAGTCGCCTCTTACAACAAGCAAGGGGTACTGAGAATCTATTCTAATAACCCGGATCCCCACGGGGTCGCTACGTTAATTCGATTACCAGACTATTCGTACTGGTCTGAAAATAACACCTATCGTCACGATACAATACAGCGTGATGTTTACCGTCACCATACAATACAGCGTGATGTTTACCGTCACCATACAATACAGCGTGATGTTTACCGTCACCATACAATACAGCGTGATGTTTACCGTCACCATACAATACAGCGTGATATTTACCGTCACCATACAATACAGCGTGATGTTTACCGTCACCATACAATATAGCGTGATGTTTACCGTCACCATACGATACAGCGTGATATTTACCGTCACGATACAACACAGCGTGATGTTTACCGTCACGATACAATACAGTGTGATGTTTACCGTCACCATACAATACAGCGTGATGTTTACCGTCACCATACAATACAGTGTGATGTTAACCGTCACCATACAATACAGCGTGATATTTACCGTCACCATACAATACAGCGTGATATTTACCGTCACCATACAATACAGCGTGATGTTTACCGTCACCATACAAGACAGCGTGATATTTACCGTCACCATACAATACAGCGTGATGTTTACCGTCACCATACAATACAGCGTGATGTTTACCGTCACCATACAATACAGCGTGATGTTTACCGTCACCATACAATACAGCGTGATATTTACCGTCACCATACAATACAGCGTGATGTTTACCGTCACAATACAATACAGTGTGATGTTTACCGTCACCATACAATACAGTGTGATGTTTACCGTCACCATACAATACAGCGTGATATTTACCGTCACCATACAATACAGCGTGATGTTTACCGTCACCATACAATACAGCGTGATATTTACCGTCACCATACAACACAGCGTGATGTTTACCGTCACCATACAATACAGTGTGATGTTTACCGTCACCATACAATACAGCGTGATGTTTACCGTCACCATACAATACAGCGTGATGTTTACCGTCACAATACAATACAGCGTGATGTTTACCGTCACCATACAATACAGCGTGATGTTTACCGTCACCATACAATACAGCGTGATATTTACCGTCACCATACAATACAGCGTGATATTTACCGTCACCATAAAATACAGCGTTATATTTACCGTCACCATACAATACAGCGTGATGTTTACCGTCACCATACAATACAGCGTGATATTTACCGTCACCATACAATACAGCGTGATGTTTACCGTCACGATACAACACAGCGTGATGTTTAACGTCACCATACAATAGAGTGTGATGTTTACCGTCACTATACAATACAGCGTGATGTTTACCGTCACCATACAATACAGCGTGATATTTACCGTCACCATACAATACAGCGTGATGTTTACCGTCACGATACAACACAGCGTGATGTTTACCGTCGCGATACATTAGAGTGCGATGTTTACCGTCACCATACAATACAGCGTGATGTCACCATACAATACAGTGTGATGTTTACCGTCACCATACAATACAGCGTGATGTTTACCGTCACCATACAATACAGCGTGATATTTACCGTCACGATACAACACAGCGTGATGTTTACCGTCACCATACAATACAGTGTGATGTTTACCGTCACCATACAATACAGCGTGATATTTACCGTCACCATACAATACAGCGTGATATTTACCGTCACCATACAATACAGCGTGATGTTAACCGTCACCATACAATACAGCGTGATATTTACCGTCACCATACAATACAGCGTGATGTTTACCGTCACCATACAATACAGTGTGATGTTTACCGTCACCATACAATACAGCGTGATGTTTACCGTCACCATACAATACAGTGTGATGTTTACCGTCACAATACAATACAGCGTGATGTTTACCGTCACCATACAATACAGTGTGATGTTTACCGTCACCATACAATACAGCGTGATGTTTACCGTCACCATACAATACAGTGTGATGTTTACCGTCACAATACAATACAGCGTGATGTTTACCGTCACCATACAATACAGCGTGATGTTTACCGTCACCATACAATACAGCGTGATGTTTACCGTCACTATACAATACAGCGTGATGTTTACCGTCACCATACAATACAGCGTGATGTTTACCGTCACAATACAATACAGCGTGATATTTACCGTCACCATACAATACAGCGTGATGTTAACCGTCACCATACAATACAGCGTGATATTTACCGTCACCATACAATACAGCGTGATATTTACCGTCACCATACAATACAGCGTGATATTTACCGTCACCATACAATACAGCGTGATATTTACCGTCACCATACAATACAGCGTGATGTTTACCGTCACCATACAATACAGTGTAATGTTTACCGTCACCATACAATACAGCGTGATGTTTACCGTCACCATACAATACAGCGTGATATTTACCGTCACCATACAATACAGCGTGATGTTTACCGTCACCATACAAAGAAGGGCCATGTTTACAGTCACGATACAATGCTGGGTCAGTTATACCGTCACGATACCATACAGCGTTTTGTTCTTGCAGGTCTTCGGGATTAAATGTAAAAGTCAAGGTCACTGAAACAGAAACGTGTTCCAATTCCAATAAAACTTTTACGGGAGACTAAGAAATCGTCACAATGGCCAACTTCCTTCTGAAACATGAATGGAAATAGAAAATAACAGCAACACCTGCATATTTCTTTTAAATTAATTTAATTACCTAGCTAGTTAGCTAAGTATTCGACAGCTGATCTGTAGATCGTGGGTTCAGATCTAGCGGAAGTTTAGATTTTTTTCCCCGGATGGCTTTCTTTACAACAACATTTTAAACGAAATAAAGCAAATTTGAAAGTTTTCGATGTCATAATATTATTGTACATGCCCTCCGTTTATATCAGATTTCTCCTTAAGACTACTGTTTTTCACTGTTTAATTGGATTTTGCTATACGAAATGGTATCATAAAACGTGTGGAGCTGAGATTTAACAACTTCCCTTTGTTCGTATTAGATAATTCAAGCACTTGTTCCGCAATTCATGAAAAACATTTAGAAGCATCTCCTCAACAATATAAACACCCAGATCATTGAACACACTATCAGGATCGCGGAATCATTTTTCTCCTGACAGCTGTCAAAAATGTCTTGGAACTGAACGGCTTTCTGTGGAAGTCTGGGCGATTGCTTTGTCGGTTAGAATACTTAAGCTGTGCTTCGACATCATAAAAATAAACATATTAATTAAAGGAACCGTTCACGAATGGTTGTATAATTGATGCAACGAACGTTTCCGAAAAATTTCATAGTAATTATGCGTTCATCGCATACCGCGAAAGTGATGTTTATGACGGTTTTTGGGACGTAGGAGATTCAAATCTCGGATCTTGCAAACCCTGGCAAATTACCGAGTGATAAAATACGACGACATGGGGTGAAAAATTGTTTTATTGCCAATTAAAATCTGTGTGACCGGTGAGTGTACTTATCTATTGTTTCAAATTCACAAAAACGCCTGTCGATGTTGGGAGGTGTATTGAACATGTCTCGTTCTGTGTTCCCAGTGCCATTGCGAAATAGTAATACAGTGAAATTTACCGCTACGTTGTGATATGAAATATCTGTGGTGTGAAGTGTTGTTTTCGTAATTAGTGAATCATAATTAATAATTGAAACGTAACAGTGACATGGATAACAATATCGAATAGAACGTTAATATTCAAAAGAAAAAATAATTAAAATGCAACCAGGAATCAATGTGACGTCACTTCCTGTTGATGACCAGCCCCAAACCAATCTTCTCTGCAAAGGATGGGACATCGTTGTGTTGTTGATTACTACTTCCATATTACTCTTTGGATTTACCGGGAATTTAGTTACAGCCACAAAAGTGATCTTGGACAAACGATTACATAAACCGGTCCCCGTTTGTATATCGTGCCTCGCCATTGCTGACCTGTTGACATTAAGCTTTCAGTACGCTCGCGTGCCTCTGTCCCACTGCCGCATCGAGGTCAGTATTTCTACCCGTGAGGCTCTTCTGACTATCACCGCCATAATGGTCCACTCGTCAGCCATGCATATAGTCCTTCTGTCCTTGGTTCGCTACGGTCTGATTGTACATCCATTCGCCATGAAATATTGGCTTACTTCCGGTAAAGTGGTCATCGCCTCGTTGTCCTTTTGGCTTCTTAGTTTGGTTATTGGTCTTTTGTACGGATTTTACAATCGGCAGTATTACAAAGGAGAGATTGACGAAAATACAGATTCCATCGTTCAGCTGGCGATCGCTCTGTATATTTTGATCGTGCCCATTTGCTTTTTCGTGACTTTATACGCTTCCGAGATGAATGTAATGAGGAAATCACTTATTCCTGAAAAAACGGTTTACATCAAGAAAATTTCAAAGATGATAAGTTTGATTCTGGTTTCCTACATCGCTTTCTTGGCACCGTATGTAATTGCCGACTGTTTAAGGCTGTTATACATGAAACAGATCTTATCGATAGACAAAGGAACATTCGAAACTATGAAAAATGTGACGTTCAATATTGCTCGTGTTTTTATACTGTTAAATTATTCGATTAACCCGTTCGTCTATTTTCTGTTTATTCGTTGATAAATTGCAGTCATTTGTCTACAATGTGATATTTGCCAAGTCAGTAGACACTTGTACGAGTTAAATTGTCGTTCTCTTTCGTCTTAGCTAATACATGGGGTTACAGTGTGTGTATCTATTAACAGAAGCGTTTTATTTTAGAGGGCGATAAATAGATAAACTGCAAATACCTGAACAAATGTTACATCTCACGGTGTTTTATGTTCCCATCCTGTAATAAATTGTCCACGTGATCAAATATTCATGTAGATCAGATTATTCATATCTCTTATGTCTGTTTAGTTGAGTTTAAAAAAATCCTAAATTCTAGAAAATAAAAAAAATAAAAAAAGGTGTTGGATCGGGAGCAAAAGTAAACGTTTGGCATTGCGATCGCCGTGAACAAATTATTAATCAAATAGGAGCCCTGTGTATGAATTGAGTACCGACTTGTAGTTTGTCTTGTTTCGATACATTGCAATAAATCATCGTTAACCTATATTTTGTAGTTTGTACGCACCATTAGGAGTATACGAGTGTGCAAACTATGTGAGAACAAAAAGAACTCACCAGCT